>CABEEJ010000623.1:204845-237325 GCA_901482245.1 Timema douglasi
TATATATATATATATATATATATATATATATATATATATTTAAATATCACTTTCTTGGATAATTATTTTTTGTAACAATAACTAATGTTTAAAATTAAAATGCAAAATCACATTTACCTTCAACTTTAATTGTGGTATCCCTGTCTTTTCTTATTTATGAACATTCTAAGGTATAATAATGCATCAATTCTACTATAAACTGATGAGGAAGGTATTTGCCCTTTCTTAATTTCCGCAACCAGGTGGGTTGCAAGTCACCGAGTCAAAATCATTTTTTCTCAGATCATATTTACTCTGTTCTACTCATGCACCCTACTCTGGTTATTTTGTTTGTTTGTTTGTTCATTAGATTTTACACCTTCAACCTATTTAGGGTGACCTGCTATGTTTTAAACGTAAGCTTAAGAGCTATATATTTCTGGTAAGTGTGTATAGGTCTTGCCCTTCTACCCTTATTTAATTGTTTATTGAATTCAGTTATTTTGCACCTTTTTCCCCCTATGTTTACTTTATGTCTTGTATAATGAAGCTCACCTGAGTCACCAGAGTTGGTGTTAGCAGCAAGGTTGGCAGGTTCCGCCTGCTCCTTCTCTTCTACTGATGCCAATTTCTTCTTTAAAGTCTTCAGGTTGTGGATTGGCGACCATTCCTTTAAACAATATTTATAAAAATCCACTCACTTTAATGTAACCAAGATCAGCATTGGCTGTGAGAACCAACACAAATATTCCAAATGCCTTTCTATGTAGTCGGTGGTGAGGGATTTCACTGATAGTCATATAGTCTAAGTTAAGTTAGTCACATTATAAACTGGATCACCCATAATGAGGAGGCAGAGTTCAAATCCTAGCCGGTGCAATGGAGTGTTTCTTTTACTCTGGTTTTACCATCTCCTCTTATGCTCGTGTGGGTGCACTATCTTTGTACTACCTCTTCATTTTCCCTCCTTAAACCAAGCCTTCAGTAGCCTGTGTGTTAAATGTAATAACTAAAAAAAGTTGCTAGGGAGTCTGATTATAGGTCCGAAGGACCTTATCCTCTTGCCAGTCAGTAGCTAGACATGTTGTGTATAGGTAGGATAGTGTTATTAGTAGATATAATAATATAATACACTTAAGTCATGGAATGAAGTTTCTTGAATAGAGCTGGGAAATTCACCTCAGCACCAATTTTTCATTTCCAATCGACAAATTGTATTTTATTTTCCTAATAGCTTACTATCTATTTATTACAGGGGTAGTAAATTTGATGTATGAAGAAATATAGAGAGCAGTTTAATTGTTTCTATCAAAGCCTAACCTATCCATCTGTCCAGATCGACTCCCTACCTTATCACTTATATTAAAATATTTTAAACAGTTTTTATAAAATCTCTACAGTATATTTCTTACTTCTTAGTCGTTAGGTGGTTGTTAGTATTTCCAGCCAAATAAAAGATTAAGAAACATGGGACTTACAAGTGCGGTGACTGTGGGAAATTTCTTGGGCATGACCCTAAGAATGGAGAGGGAGCGAAGGTCCCACAGCTCAAAAGGCCCATCTTTAAGGATCACCACAAAGTACTGCCTGCCACATAGAGTTGAAACTTGTATTATTTAAGAGCTGTCAAGTGCTGTAAGTAAACTTGTGCAAAACTTTAATTCTGAATATAAATATTCATATGTAAATCAAAGTTCAGAATGTTTCAAATCTAAATAGATCCCAAATTAAGGTTTTATAAAACTTATTTAAATATATGAGTCAAACTTTTGAATAGTTTAACATTTTATAGCAGTGATCCATTTATAAAATATAATCATCCATTTCATCATAAAATTTAAGATAAGTCATGTGGTTATACTACATATTATCAAATCGGAGGATATTATCAGATTTGACAATGGAAACCTATGAATTTTTTAATATTAATAACTATCTGTTTTGGTTTATTTTAATTGAGTTCAATCAATATATGTTTATAATCAAAACTAATGTTTAATTTGGATATGATTAGAAAAAATGTTATCATAAGAGATTTGTTTCAAATCCTATTTAAATTTTTTTTTTTAAATCTTCAAATTGATTGATTTGGATTGAATTGTTTTAAAGCATTTTATTTACCAAATGTGTTTATATGGAAAAAGAGTACAATCGGGTGAATAGAGTATGTTGTGGAATGTTGTTATAGAGTATGGTGTGGATGGAGCTTTGAGCAAATGGTATGACATTGAATAGGGTGTTAGTCAGGGTTGTGATTGGTCTCCATGGTTGTTTAATGTATTCATGGATAAGCGTATGAAGGATGCTTGTGCAGAAGCAGTTGCTGTACAAAAGGACAATGTGAATGTGAGAGTGCTTGCTGTTATATACAAATGATGCCATATTAATGGCTGAGGATGAAAATGACTTGCAGAATGCATTACATTGTTTGAATGTGGCGAGAGGCAGAATGGATCTTCGTATAAATGTCTCCAAAACTAAGGTGATGGTGTTTGAACAAGACAGATCAGTAAATGATTGTCAACTTATTATATATGAAAAACTGTTAGAACAAGTGAATGAGTTTGTGTATTGGGGCAGAATGTTCTGTAAAAATGGAAGGATAGATGGTAAAATTGATATACAGGTGAAGAATGCATCTCGGATAGTAGTTGTATGTATGTAGACTATTGCAAAGAATGAAATAGTATCAAAAGAGGTAAAGACGACAGTATATAAAAGTGTGTTAACACCAACATTGTTTTATGGATGTAAAGTGTGGGTTTGTCAGGAGAAACACAAAAGCAAGGTGAATGTGGCTGGAGTGAGTTATCTAAGAAATGTATGTGGAAAAACTCATATGGATAGCGTCAGTATGAATGAGTGTTGAATAAATGCAATTTGAAAGGGAATCCAATAGCTCAGTGTTAAAGAAGCATCATATATTGGTTTGAATATGTGGAGAGGATGAGTGTGGATCAAGTGATGAAGCAAATATATGAAAGTCGAGTGTGAGGATCAAAAGGAAGGGATACCATGTAAGGTGTGGCAATGTTGTAGACGAATGTGTGAAAAAGATAAACATTAAGAGATGTAAGAATAAAAGAGCATGCATGACTCAATGTACGGATATTGTTGAAGTGAAGGGAGTATGCAAGAAGAGTGAAGTGTGGATAGTGTTAACGAGGATGGATTAAGTATGGAATTGTTATTTTTTGAGCTTATGCACACTTTATTATAAAGTAACAGTGTGATTATGTATGTGTGTGTATGTAACTAGATAGTTGTTTCATAATAGACTTGAGTTGGTATTCAAAGTTCCAGATTCAATTAAAAGTTGAAAAGCTTGGATTCCTACAAGCTTAATAATTTGTTAGGTGTAAAGGCCATCATGGTGTAAATCTACAGTCTCAAATACAAGCTTAGATAAGCAAGTGTTAGTGAAGACAGCAGTCCTCAAGGTCATAAGACGAATGAGATGAGTTCTATGATTTTTGTGATACCTATCAATTGTTTTCCAACAGCCATAAACATGGTCGAAGATTAAGTTTAATGCATCCTATTCTCAATCTCTCATAATGTTGATACCAGGGAAGCTGACCTCATGAACACTGGATATATTGCATGTAGGTAAGTAGTCCTATTTAATAAACATTCTCTCCAATTTACTTGCCATGATTTGAGTTAACTTACCTAAATAATTTTTTCAAATGAAGGTTTACAAATAACTGTTTAGAGTAGGGCTGGACCAAGGCCGATAATCCTCATCCAATCATCCTCGTTATCGTACTCATAATCCTCCTCCACATACCTCATACTCATCCTCATCCACTTTCTGATTATGCAATAATCAGCTAAGCCAGTTTGGTTCACAGAGGTGCTTCACCCCACACCTGGCAGGTACTGGTGACTAATCATTGTTTAGCTCTTGGCAGATAGCCTTGTCTTTGTTTTGTTGCTAAAGGAGGGGAGGGATGGCTGGTAGTGTACTCTATGTAAAAAATTACTTCTTTCATCAATAATAAGGGGATGGGACCAGTGGGGAAGTTGTGTTGAAAATAGAAAGGTCAACAAGTGAGACAGATTGTTTGAATAAGAGGGAAGTATGGCAAAGGGGAGATCGATTATCTTTGCAAGATAAAACAGCAAACAGACATCTGAGCCATGAAAACAAGAGTCAAGGGAAGCTAAAACTGAGCAAGATTTCAAGGAAGCCAAAACTGGGGAAGATTTAAGGGAAGTTAAAATTGAGGATGATTCAAGGGTAACTTCAATTGGGGAAGATTTAAGAAAAGTTAAACCTAAAGAACTATCAGATATTTCAATGCCCCATTATGGACTCTTCATTTCAATACTTAAATTTATCAGTTGATAACTAAAACATTATTTTTAAATTAATTATGCTTGTTTAAATTCCATTTAATTTAATTAACTTGAGATATCACAATCTTAAATACAAGAAAAGTGGAGTAAATTTAACTTAAGGGAACCAGTGATCTGGCGGTATATTGTGGTAAGGTGTCAGACTTAATGTCTGGGGGTCCAGGGTTCAATCCTTGGTCCTGGCAAACATTTATCTGATTGTCAAACCCTGCCTTCACCTCTGACAAGACATGTATTGATCATAGCTTGTGAATGTGTGGAGATCCAGGCCTCCACCGTGGTTCGGATTCCACGTTAAGCTGTAGGTCCTCTATTTCATCTCACAATCACCCTACCATTACACATTAGCGTAAGTGTGTACAACCCAAACGGGTAGTAAGACATAGTGATGATGATGATGATAATATTAATACCAACAACAATTAAAGAAACAAACAGAATATAGCTTTTTAAAATAAAAAGAGAAAATGTGTGCACTTTACAATACTACCACGAATGGTGTCTGCAGGAATATGAAGTAAGCAAAGCTGTCTCATTTACTGACCTTTTTATTCTCAATACAACCCCCTTGACCCACAGGTCCCAACATGGATGTGGCAGTAGGCATAAAAATTTAGACGAAAAGTCGGTTGGCCTAGAAGTTATTTGGCATAAAGATCAGTTGGCCTAAAGTCAGTTGACCTACCCTTTAGGCCTACTGTCGAGTATCCATCCCAATCCCTTGTTAATGAAGAAAACAGTGACTGTTTACATAGAGTACACTAGCAGCCACCCACTCCCCCCTCTTAGCACCAGAACAAAGGACAAGGCTGTTTGCCAAGAGCTTGACAATCAAGAATCTTCAGTACTTTTTGTGAGCAATGTTCAGCACCTTAACAAAATAACTTAAGATCGATTCAAAGAATCAGTGAAATGAATGCTGGTCGGCTAAGCTGAGTTTGCAATAGTCAGTAGACGATCGGATGATCCAATCATTCTTTAACATTTTTCTTTTTCTACATTTTGTGTTTTTTGGTTTCCTAATTTAGTAAGTTGTGTTGAGCGTTTCATAATTCCCTCCTGATGAATTCTGAGAGAATGATACCTAGGTCGAGGGATTGGGAGGTAATGATCAATTTTCTTCCAGAGGCAGCTCTTTGTCCAGTGACATCAATGTAAACTGTGAACTGTGTCCTTTTCATTGAAAAAGCCATATTGTGTTCATCTCCTTTTATATGTTTCCATCCAACTTTTCTGCATATTCTTCCAAATATAACTTATTGGTATTTAAGAGCTAATAATTAAGGTATCTTGAAACATAGAGCAATTTTCAATTCTTTCTATAGCAGTAATTATATTGAAAGAATCAAGGCATTGAGTTTGACATCAGGTATTTGAAGAGACTGTATTAAATGGGGGACCTACTTTAATGGTGAGACTCGCAGCATGTCAATTGGCTGCTCCTCCCCCTTGTCAGTCCTGAGAGCAATGGAGTGGCCCGTCAAAGTGTCTGTCAACATGACCTCGTTGCGCACCTGTGCATTTGACCCAATTACATTGGGGTGTGCAAATGAGAGGAAGCTGGTCAAGTTGGTCCACTCCACACCCCTGGCAAGAGGATAAAAACAATTCAGCTGTTAATGAATGTGTTACTACAGAGTTGTGGTTATAGTGATAGGTTTATAAAATACTATGTTTTTTTCCTTGATATAAACATTTAAAAAGTACAATTAGGTTAAACTTACAATTTATGTGTGAGTTATTCAGTTTGTGGCTTATTAGTGCATAATCACAACATTTTTTTATTTTCATTTTTTTACTACATATAAATTGGGTTTTCATGCAAATTGCAGATTTTTTTTTATGGTTTTTGTTTACCTTGTAAGCTGGAAAATATAACTCAATGGTTTTATAAATAAATCTGTCTGTCAAGTAGTAAATATTAATTTGTGATGAGATTTTTTACATACATTACTGTTTCCAGCCTGTGGCTTGGGTCAGTTTCTTATACATAATATATTAAATATTTATACAAGGAATATTATTTTTTCAAAAACATTTTTAACTGTATTTAATAATCAAATATATTTACAAATTACAAAAATGTTTAAATTAACTATATATTTACTTACATTGGTAAAGAGGTTAGTGCAGTCACAATTATACGTGTTTGCACAAAAAACCGGCCTAATGTTCCTGACAGTGTCACCTTTCCCTTTGAGTCTCCTTTTTAGGAGCATGAATTTATAAATTGATTTATCACCAAAAAAAAAACTGGGTTCTTCACCAGTAAATGTTCAATTAACTTGTAGCAATAGATTTGTTTAAAAGATGAACAATTACAAACCCCCACACAAACAGTGAAATCGCCCACCAATGTAACTGTCTTGAGCACCCATCTTAAGTAAGAATAACAGCTATTAACAGGTGACTTATACTGCCAACATTATAGAAAATAATAGAGGTGAATGTTTTCATTCTATTGATATATTAAACTCCCACCCTATATATTAGGTAGTGCCATATATAGCGCAAATCTGGAACTTCGACCTGGTTGGCTTCGACACTT
Source organism: Timema douglasi (assembly GCA_901482245.1). Classification (NCBI taxonomy): domain Eukaryota; kingdom Metazoa; phylum Arthropoda; class Insecta; order Phasmatodea; family Timematidae; genus Timema; species Timema douglasi. The sequence goes on from CABEEJ010000623.1 coordinate 211,735, forward strand.
TTAAAGGTAGTAGGCGGGTTTGATCCAATCACAAAGTGGCACGTTTAACCTTTGGTGGCAAAGTCGATCAGATCAGCTTGTGACACTAAAAGGGTTAATTATCTTAAGAAAGAATAAATTCACACCTGACAGTACAAGTGTGAACAATAAGCTCCTTGTCAACGGTGCCAGTGGCCATGTTATACACCTGGATGATACCCTCAGTAGTTCCTGCAGCAAGTAGGGGTGTGTATTTCTGCCAGTTTCGTGTGGTGAGAGGTGGACACATGCGCACTACTGTGAGTGGTGACACTGCCCCAGACAAGAGACCAGTCACCAGCAGCCGAAGGAGTGGTATGGGGGGTCCGTTTTCCTGGATAGAACACACCACAAATCATGGTTCTCAACAGTCAACAATTTTGGGGGATGGCATGTATGGAAAGTATGCAAAAGCAGAAGCTACATGGCATATTGAATGTTATATGTAAATTTAAATGTTTGACTTTATTTACAATAAATATTTATAAAAAGTTATAATAATACAAGATTATAAATGTAAAAGACAAGGAATAGAATAGAAAGAATATCTAATCATAAAATATATATATATATATCCATAATAGGATATATTTTCTTAATGTAATGTGAAACGATGTGTGATTTCAAAGTCTAACTTTGATACGTAATCCTTTGCACCTTGATGTCAAAGTTGGTTGAAGACCAGCTGTTGAATTTAATTAGTATATATATGGGTAACATAAGATGCCTAAACTCTTAATTTTTTTAGCATGAAATAAATGTAATACTGTGGTGCTCTTAGCCATAACAGAATCAGCCCTAATTTTCTAAAATAATTAGATGAACAAGGAATGAGTTCGACTCACATTCAACAGGGGCCCAACCAGTTCACCAAGTGTCTCCTTTCTTGGTGGTACTGTGGGGTTCCTTGGGTGGGGCAGGTGGATCTGCTGGACTCCAGGGGACATCTCTGGAATCGCAAAGGTGGGGGGGAGCATTGGTTCCCCGTTGGCAGGCCGAATCTCCAGGAAAACCACTTTACCGGTGTTAAGGAACAAGGCTGGCCCACACAAGACAACTGATTAGAGAGGGGTCTTACATCTTTCAAATCTTATTTGAGAATTTGAGAAGAAAACACATCAAATTTGTTATTTAAAAATAGTTTACAAATATATATATTTTCTTTTAAAGTTTTAATATAAATTTATTTTATAGCTATTATACTGCTTCAAACTATGATGAACAAAGTAGCTGAAACAAGAAAAATTAAAACTAACATCGAAAAGTCAGAGGTAATAAAGATATCACAGAATCACAGAGAGAAGAACAACTGAGCATTGTGCGGTAGGATATCATCAGCTGGAGAATGTGAAACATTTAAAATATTTAGGAAATTTGATTGTGACAGATGTACAGCGAAAGCGAAACACTGTAAATAAAATCAAAATATCAATGGCCAATGTTTATTTCAGCAAGAAGAGGATGCTACTGGTTAAGTCTTAAACATCTAGTATTGCTTTGTATGGAGCTGAAACAGGATTCTGAGAAAAAAGGAGAATAAATATATCTAAAGCTTTGAAATGAGGTGTTGAAGGAGAATAAAGAGGATAAAATGGATACATTGTATGAATAATGACATCCCAATAAGAGACAATAAAAATAATATCATTAAGCAGATGATTCTATAAAGAAAGGCCAATTGGCTTAGACAATTTATGAGAAAAAAAAATTATTGAGTGATATCAAAGAAGGAAAGATGGAAAAAAGAAGGGAACCATGAATATGACAACTGCAACTAATGGATGACTTCGAGCAAGGAAAGAAGATTACGTTTCAGGATCTAAGAAAGAAAACTGCTGATATTACATACTTAATAGGGTTTATTCCAACATAATAAATAGGGCAAACATAACAACTAGACCCCATACATTAATTTATCATTTATATTATTATTATTATTATTATTATTAGCACCACGTCTTACTACCCGTTCGGGTTATACGCACTTACGCTAATGTGTAATGGTAGGGTGATTGTGAGATGAAATGAAGGACCTACAGTTTAACGTGGAATCCGAACCACGGTGGAGGCCTGGCATTCCCCACATTCACAAGATGTCTTGTCAGAGGTGAAGGAAGGGTTTGGTAATCAGATAAATCTGTGCCGGGACCGAGGATTGANGTGGAGACCTGGCATTCTCCACATTCACAAGATGTCTTGTCAGAGGTGAAGGAAGGGTTTGGTAATCAGATAAATCTGTGCCGGGATATCATTTATAGAATGTATTAATGTTATAATGAATGCATTATAGCTAAGAAAAGTTAATATATAGTTACTTTTTCCATAAAAATTTAATAAATAATGTGAACAAAATCAGAATTGAATACTTTAAAAAAAATGCATACAACCCAAATAGCTAGTGAGATGCGATACAAAAAAAAAATCATGTTAGTGGAAGAAAGTTAACTTATTTTGCATATCCTGCAAGGATTTAGATTTGTGATTCATTGGTCAAATGAATATTCGTATTTGAAAAAAAAGTTGATTCAACCCATCTCTAGACAGAATACAATAACACATTTATAGTTTTGTTTATTTCTTCAATCTAACTTTCTGATCAAAAATTGTGACCCTCTGGGTCTAACCACTTAATGAATCCCGTGTTCGAGCAATGTTTCTAAAGTACAGGTTAGCCATAGAAACTTATGATCATCTTGATAAATGCATTTATCTTAGTAGTGATCCTATTAGTTGTAATGTGTCTCTTTTCATGCATTATTAGTTAATTACTGAAAAGATACATTTACTTAAATGGCTTCGGTCTAATACTTACAAGTGCCTAAGAGCCTCTTGGTGCTCTGTTGCACTTTGTAACCTAAGTGTGTTAACTTGAGTGAACCTAAACGTAGGACAATACCTAGGAGATATAAGTGTAAGTTAAGGTCAATTTAACAATGTTTTCTTGAATTCAAATGGCACTTGGATTGTTTCTAATGTATTTATCTGGTTAGCATTTCTAACCAGGCTGCCCTTAATACTATCAGGCTCACCTAACTAGGATTTGTCCCCCCGTTTGATGTGTTGTACATTTTAATTGTTGTATCAATGCTATTAATAAACAGACGGCTATATTGGCTATGTTTAACACTGAGTGCTAAGGTCAGTGTGATGGTACCTTTTTTGCATACACTGTAAACAAACTATGGATCATTTCATATCACACTAATTTTCTGTGTGCTTAAGGCTACTGTGCCTACGTGAGGTTCCATAATAATTACTAGACAAAATCAAACTCACTTGTATTAATCATTAACTATTTGTAATGTTTACATTAATTGCTCATTAAAATTTATCTACACTTAAACTTATATATTTGTTCCTATCTTCCTTCCCTTAACTATATGAACTATGATAGGGAATGGTTATACGCCTATCTATGCGTTACACCTCGCCAGTAGGAAGAGCCGGTGCATAAGAACAAAAAGTCCACTGCAGGCTTAACCAAACCACTGCTTCATACTGTTATACATTCTATCTACAGATGGGTCAAACCCACCTTTTAATAACCAAAATAGGTGACCTGGTGGTCTAGGGGTAAGGTGTCGGACTTTTATGCTGGCGTCCGGGGTTCAATCCTCCGTCCAGGCAAAGATTTATCTGATTACCAAACCCTTCCTTCACCTCTGACAAGACATTTTGTGAATGTGAGGAATGCCAGGTCTCCACCGTGACTCCACCGTGGTTCGGATTCCACGTTAAACTGTAGGTCCTTCATTTCATCTCACAATCACCCTACCATTGCACATTAGCGTAAGTGGGTATAACCCGAACGGGTGGTAAGACGCAATAATAATAATAATAATAATAATATTAATAATAACCAAAATATTGAATCAAAAATTAATTTTGCCTCAAATCTTTAAATAAAATATAAATCTTAGAAAACTTGTTAAATGTAAGTAACTTTCCCAAATTGGTATTATCTTTTTCCCTCAATTAAGATTTTGTTCATGTTAATTATTTAGGTGCTACAGAAAATATAAATATGTAATGTGTATTCAAATAAATATGATAAGAGTTCTATAAAAGCAAAAATTAAAGTCAAAACAATAATAGATATTTGGAAACACTTCAATAATTCGATGCCTCCATTACATCTTTTTCAAGACTTAAAAGACTAAAAAGGAAGTTGGCTTCACTGCCCCCAACTTGATTATGAAGGGCTGTGACACCAAAGTTTGAGCCAAACATCTGGAATGTTTAGGAAATGGTATTGAACAGAGTGCAGAGAACAACAAATAAGGTTGAGGGTTGGCATTCCCACTTCAAGAAGATGATCATAGCTCATCATGTTTCAGCGTGGAAGTGTTTGGATAGTATTTAAAAGGACTATAGAGAAAATGAAATCCAGATATCACAGCTTACTGGTGGACACCTCAATATCAGTACGAACCCTATATTATGGTAAATATATATATTTAATTTTCGGCCTTAAAAAAACTTGAATTTTGGTTTAAAGCTTTCAAATAAAAACAACCCTAAAAAATGGTTTTAAAACACCTGGAAAATTAACAAAAATTACATTTTTTGCATATTTAAAAAATAATTTTAGTAAAAAAAAATGTTGACTGGCAAACCCTTAAAAAGTAGAAGTACTTTTTACAGGCCTACAAATATGGCATGGACTACCCTACATCAAATATTTAGTGTTTATAATTCAAATACACATAATACCATAGTAGAACTTATTTAGTGTATCGGCCCGAAAAGAAGCACCTTAAGAACCTTAAGATTATGATCACATCGAAAGTAAAAAATATATATTTATGTCTGAAAATGAATCCTGTTATATATTATTTACTAACAAAGCAATTTCATTCAAACTTCAAAGGTGAGGTAAATAGGCTATTGAAGACTATTAAAAGGCTTGCATTTTTATAGCAAAATAAAATTAAAATAAATAATGGGGTTATTTATTCATGTAACCAATAAATTGTAACAAAAGGTTTCTAGAACAATGTGTTACATAAGGTTTGACTATTTTATTTTGTAAGACATTTTGGCTTGAAGTATCCTGTTAAATAATGTTTCCTCAAGAGTGATGTTTCCTCAAGAGTGATGTCACTAAATATTCTTATACTTGTGGATTAAGAAAGAGAAGGTGAATCAGGACCAAAGAATGGACTTTCTAAAAATAGCTAATAAGTTTGCAGTTTGCACTCTTTTATGCTTCCTACTTTACATTTTGAAAATCATCACGAAAATATCTGGAAATTAGAGCAACCTTTTTTAATTTCCCTAATTTTTCCCTGTCAAATTTCCTGACTCTTACAAGTTATGTCTGTTTTATAGGTGTGTAACAACCACTTTTGTGAACATCATGTATGTTCAATGTTCTAAAAGGAAAAACCCCAAATGCAGATGAGGAGCATAAAAAAGTGCAAACTACAATCAAATCTTGAGGTCAAAACATTGCAATTGTGTAAGCTGTGCATTTGAGGGTTTTCTTTTTATAACAACCAAGATGTTCATAAAAGCGGTTGATACACATCTATAAAACAGGTAAAACCTGTAAGAGTCCGAGAAATTGAAGAAATTAAAAAAAACTTGTGATTTCCGAATATTTTTGTCAAGATTTTCATAATAGAGAGCTCACAAAAATGCTATGTCTTTAACTCAATATTTGATTGTACACTAGAGATTGAAGGACTCACGGAACATATGTGCACTTACCTATCCTCCTCTCACAGACAGGCGCAAGGGCCATGCCGAGGACTTTGGAGCCTTTGGTTAGTCGGATCACCTCGCTCTGGCAGCGCTGCTCATAGCCTAGCTCCATGAATATATCGGATGAAAAGGAGCCCATGTCTACACCAGAGGAAAATAAAAACAAAATATAGAACTGACATTTTAGAAACAAAACACATGAATAAAAGCATAGCAAAGTGTTAACACTTTATAATGATTACATGAGGATGGACCAAATGTTTAGAGTAAGAAAAAAATTTGTATTTAAGCCTCAAACTTAACCTAAATCATTATATATTTGTAGAATATTTGGGAGAAGAAACAGGAAAGGTGGAGAGACACAAATAAAAGGTAAGAACACAATATGGCTTTTACAGTGAAAAGAAGAAGACATTTCACACTTTACATTGCTGCCTTTCCTGAACTTCTTCCACACTTAACTCATAAAGCAAAAATAGGTTTTCCTTATAGAAAGATTTTATCTTTGTAGAAATTTAGTTGGGATTGGCTGATTAGCCCTTTTGCCAATCATTTAGTCTAATCTAATTTCAATATAACAAAATGTAATAGCTATAACAACATAATCCCTTTTAAATAAATACAATTTTTTGTTCATTCAATTCATAAGAAATTATGATAAGCATAAAAAATAATCATTCTTTAAAAATCGAAATAGTTTGGGTTAACTATTAGAAAGGTAAAGGCATGGCAAATATTTGAAATCTTGAAAATTTTGAATAACAAAATTTAATAATAGTTTCATAAATTTCTTGAAAGTTCCACTAGTCCAACCAGTTTTCCTATAGATAACAGGTGGCGCATGGGCTAAACTGGTAGTCGGTCGGATAATCTCGGTGATTCAAAGTTAAATATAGATATAAAGATATAAAAAATATATGTAAGTCAATGGGCACTAGGTGGGAAAATAAAGGAGGTATATTCCATTCACGATAGGTTTTTACCTGGATGACAGTTCGAAAATCATATGTTTAGGTTTTGGGTTGCCAACACTTGTAAAAGATCACCGTTTTGTTATAAATATAAAGATCTTTAATTACCTGTTATTTATTACATTTAAAATAACGTTAACTTAAGTTTTCTCATACTATCTCATTTTTTTAAATCATTGCTTTTTGTCCAACTCAACACAATATTTTAAACATAATTAAAAGTACTTATTTTACGTTTTGGAACGTTACTGATTTTGTGTATTATAGTGCATACATCAATACCTTTTAATACAGGCATCGTATTTACTTGGAAAAGAGAAAAATTCTTGTCATTTATTTACATACCATACATGATTTTAAGATTATTTTATCATATTTTGAAATATTTAACTGAATAAAGTATTTTCATCAACTGTGTGTCAGCATAATTGTAAAAAACTTGTTTACCGTTATGTTCAATCATATAGTTTAAATTCGTCATTCGCCATTTTGAGGCTATGTTCGTTAGAAGTTTTTGTGAAAGTGATGTTAATATTTTTTAAGGGGAATAAAACTATAGATAAACTTTGTGTCCGACCTCAAATAAATATATAAATAATAATGGCCTAAATTACTGTGGTTAACTATCACATTTATATATTACCATCTGTTTTCATTACAATCATCCAAAGTGATAGATGTCAGCTGTTGGCGTAGTGATATATTAGGGATTACTTCTAGTAACATTTTGAGCTGTCATTCAGGTAAACTTAGCTCGTGAATGCCTTATATGCAATCATTTTTAGTCCTTTAAAAAACTCTTTTATCCCTACTAGTTTTTTTTAAATTAATTTATCGGACCTTAATTTGTGGATGTGCCTGGTAGCTTTGTACTAGTTTTGACCTAATTATTGTGAATATTAAAAATTCATGCTCCTACTTGATCATTTTGGATTTATATACAGAAATCTATAACACTTATCCACCTTGTAACTCCTGCTCCCTGCTTATTCAAATATTTGCCACAGCTATTTCTGTTTTTTCTCATCATTATTTAGTATCATAATTATCATCAACATTCTTACTATGAATTTAACTAACAAAAAAAATTTGTATTCACAAATGTATATAATTTTGCATATTACCTTTGCCATATTATCAATAAAATAAAACAAATAATCAGCATCAATGAAATGTAAGATCGGCATCGGCCTGATTTGCAAAAGTGATGATCGGCCCAACCTTCATAAAAACCTTAAATTTTTTAAGATGTTATTATATAGTGAATACTACATACATTCAAATGTTCTAAGAAATATATGTATAAAAATAAATTCAGTTACCAGTATAATGAGTTATAATGGCTAGATTGACCATATAACTGGTAAGTGAATTTACAGTGTTACATTACAGACCATTTCTACGTTCCAACTATTATAAATGATAGTATATTTCATGAAATACATATATTGAAGTAGTACTACAAATTTTATAAAGTGTCTCTTATAAATATGGCTTTCTGAATAAGCATACTACTAGATTAAGTAGGGCACATTGGGTTCATAGGGACACCCACACCCACACACTTGATTGTGTAACTCACCTAGACTGCTGACACTACCAGCAGGGGCGTCCAAAGGGGAACCAACAAACGCCAACTGTCGTCTGCGGAACTTGGCGCTCACACTTCCAGACTCGTGCAGGCAATACAGGACATCTCTTTGGCGTGATGATATCACCTGAAATAGACCATCCTAATATAGAAAAACATTCATGGCATTTGGATTAAAAAGGGCATTACCACTTTTAAATAAACAATGTCTACTGAATGATAATGTGTGTTAAAAAGAGTTATCATATTTAAGGGTTTGCAAAGATCAATTTGTCAATTCTAAACAAAGTCAAATAGAATATCAACAATATAAAAAATTTCCAAAGATGAATCGAGGTTTGAATATTAAAAAAATATATATTTTATGTCTGTGAAAATGTTTTAATTAGGGATGGACGGGAATGACTTTTTTTCGGGACAGGATGGGAAATGAGTCAAAATATCGGGATTTGGGATGGGAACAAGATGAGAAATGAGTCAAAATATCGAGTATCGAGGACGGGAACAGGAAATTTAAAAATTACTTTTTACAATAATCTTAGATTTAAATTATAAGGATTTATAAACTAATATGATAAGACTTGTTAAAGCTATAATATTAAAACCAGCTTCGGTGGCTGCACGGTCTAAAGCATGGACTAGACTGCCGGTGAAGGGGATATTTAACTTGATCTTGGCCCAGTGTGCTAAGGATGGTTATTCCTAAATGGTTTCTCACTCTCTCCACGCAAATATAGGCACACCTCTCAATTTAATCTTCCTCATTCCTCACACACAAGAGTAATTAGTACAAAGGCACATAGCGGGAACGAGTAATAAGATGCAGTGCTAAAAATAAAAAATAAAAATAAATAGAAGTGTGCGCGAATATAATTTTTTAAACAAAATTTTGAATATCAAAGAATATGATTAGTAAAATAGTTCATTTTATTATATTTTTTATGGAAATTATTTTTATTAGTTAATTTCATTTGAAAATGGTCTTTTATATTTAATTATTTGCATCATGCAAAAAAGTACTACAAAACATTATGTATGGTACCTCTTCAATTTGCTCTAAAGTATGAAACTGCAAAATATTATCTAGGTTTGAAACCTCTTAAAAGTTACTTTTCTTAAATGTTCACTCTAGGTTTGACACCCCTCAAAAGTGATTGTTTAGCACCCCTTATACTCTACTTCTGGTCTGGCTGGCTAACAACATGCTGATCCCTCATAAATGGTTGACATTGGCAAGCTACTTCCTTTACCCCTTTCCCTCATTTCCACACCCCAAAAGATAGGATATATCTCTCTCCTTCTCTAAGTCTTTGAAGCTCTTTCATATGCTGAACCCAACAAATCACTGTTGATAGACAGACCACAGTAAGTCATCTGCCTCCCAACTTGTCTTTCTACAAGATGTGGTAAAATAACCCACTCCCCATCCCAGCCACCAAGCTTGATAAATGACAAAGAAGAAGGCTGACTACAAAGAGATTAACAGTGATGAGTGGGCAGTAACTTCTAGAACACAGCAGCTCGCCCCTTACTTTGTTACCTTTGAGCACTTTGTTTTATTTCCCACCTGAAACTTATTTAGGAAAGCTTCAACCCCGCCTGACCAACCTAACTTTCTTTCATATTATGATTTTAAAATAAGGATTATTTGTCTCTGAGTACCTTTGATATATACTAGATCTCTATAAAAAAACATACTGGATATACTGTAAATATACTGGAATTTCAAAACTATAGTGAGGTAGACACCCTGGGGTCACTCTTTTTAATATTTTCAAGCTATATATTTTCAGCTACCAGCTTGCTAGGCCTGTCATAGCTTCACATGCCTTATTATATAACTTAAAAAGACTAGGACAAGCACAACATCCAGTCCCTGGCTATTAATTCAACACTGTAAAAGGGTAAGCCCACATTTCACTAATGATAAGTTTTTTGGCCATGGTGGGAATTAAACCTGGGACGCTTAGGTCAATAGACAGATAGGCTACTGACTAAGCCAAAGTGTTGGATGGTCTATTAATATTTTAATCAATATTTGTTAATATTGTAACTGTTGGAAGCTATGCGGTTGTAACACTACATGCAGCATAGTTGCCATTGTGAAACGCCTCTAAGCTCTAGGCCTGACCTAATCAAAACGGTGAGGTTACTCTGGTTGTTAAGATGTAATAATATGGACACGCCAGGCTAAAAGCCAGTTGATAAGTGAATCTGAAACCATCGGGTTAATGCTATAATTAAATATGGTGTCAGATGTACACATTTTGATTCATTTTGTACAAAGTTAATATTAATGGTGTTTTCAAGTGAATATCTTCTTTGAATACTTGAACTTGTATTGATCATTTTCACTTTTCAACATGGAAGGTGATGTATTCTCTCGATTGCTGAAGTTACATTTTGATCAAACAACTGCGGTAAAGTAGCCTAAATGGAGGGATCATTTCAAACTTTATGTGACAGCTAGAGGAAAAGATAGATTTAGAGATTAAGATCAGAAGATCGCTTCTTGATAAACACTGCATCTTGAAGGTAAACTTATTAATGGAATCATTCAATTTCCATCAAATTACTCAATTGGACCGGCAGAGTTTTGATCATTTCTTAGAAGAACTTAAAAACCAAGCAGAATCTTGTCACTTCAAGTGCAAGCATCACCAGGCTTCACATGCAGATTGCATGATCATATATTTACACACACTTCAATATTTTGATGCTATTATAACATCTTCCCCAGGAAGAAATAACACCACTTTTCCCCTAAAAATAACCCCACCATTTGCATGTCTTTAGTTATGTATTATTCAAGAGTGCACACTTTTTTGTTTTTTATTTTTTTCCAAATTGCTTAAATTTTTGAGAGTAATTTTAAACTTTAGAGACAAGATCTAGACTTTATTTTCTGATCTTGATCTCAAATTTTTGAGTCCACCATATTTCTATGCATAACACCACAAAATGATAACGAGTGAATGTAGATTGAGTGTTTTAACAGTTATTAATTTTAACTTTTAAGTAACAAAACTTTGTAATAATTGGTCATAGTAGGACATTTTTTTGAAGGTGAATTGAAGTTGATATTTTTTAAAAGTTAAGTTGAAGTTTTAAAGCGTTGCACACCCTTAGTAAATGATGGAAAGGAAGTATACAGGAAAAAGACCGCAATGAGAGGCCAAGAAAGAGATGGGATGAGCAGATAACAGAGTGTACAAGTGAGAGGAGAAGAATGAATTAGATTAATGGGGAAAGAGTGGTGGAAGGATAGAGGAAGTTAAAAGCACTTTACTAAATTGAACCAGTCACAGGCTGGAAACCGTTTTTGGCGACAACAACGATGATGGCGGCGGACCAATGGACGAATGACTTACCGAGTGATCTATCTATCTAGAAATATTTTTCTTTATTTAAATCTAAAATTATTCTAAAGAGTAATTTTTAAATTTCCCGTTCTCGTTCCAAATCCTGATATAGACTCATTTTCCGTCCCATTCCGAAGTAAAAAAGTCATTCCCGTCCATCCCTAACTACAAGGAATATATATGGATTCAAGACAAAATTATAATAAATTCTTTTTAAATAGATACTAAGTTTGATTTATGTTTTAAAGGTAATAAAATAGTTAAATAGTTTCTTGTTGTTAAAACCAAAATAATGATAGAAAAAACCTAACTACCAAACCCCAGATAATAATTTACCCTAGTTATTGGGATATTTAAACACTTTTGTTTACAATGTTTTCTAAAATTCAAATTTTAGTTGGGGATTTGATGGCAAAATGAAGTTTCAGATTTGAAAAAAGGTGGATCGGACCCATCTTGAATACATGTGCAATGTGCATACTCACATACACACACACACACACACACACATTACATTTTTTAAATGACCTATACCACTGTCGACCTCAATGGTCTTTGGGTAAAATGCTCGCCTCAGGAATCGATGTTTGTGGGTTCAAACCCAACAGAGGCCCAAGGCTTTTTCTTGCGCGAGAAAAAATCATAGCTCAGCATCCTTCGGAGGGGGAGTAAAGTCGTTAGTTCCATGTGGCATGTAAAAGAACCCTGGAAGGTATGTGAAAATACCTCTCCTGCAAAATTAGTAGGTCATTTCACCTCACTCGTAGAACTTTAGAGGCACAAGTAATAAGCCTTGGTGGCGCAACTTCAAAGAATGATTACAGCCAGGGAGTTTACTCTACCACAAAAACTAACTATTATCCCTACTAGCCCTTGACAGTCGATACTTTCCACAAGTTATATTTTTAATAATGAATTTGTTTAGTAAATATATAGTAATAAAGATACAGAATTTTCAATTAAATAAACATTATGTTGATAAAAATTACTTGGAAATAAATATAATTGCAGTTACCTAACATTACTAAAAATTAAGATGATAAAACTCAAAAACAAAATATTTTATTAGAATGTAGACTGAAGTTAAAATTCATTCAACCACAAAACTTTTTCAATTTTTGCATTTCATGTTCTAACACTTATGACTTTTCCTTTGCTTTCTGCAAAACTGTTTTTCTTTACACTTCTAATTTTCTTTTTTCTTCAGATGCTGTTTTCCTTTTTTTGACTTAAGTTTACTTCAATATTTTTCTTCTTCTTTTAAAGTGCGTCTTTCCTTATTCCTGATGCATTCTTCACAGCATGAATCATCTTTTTTGAAATTGTCATATTTATAAATCCCTCGGATGAAGTGACTGCATCATAAGTTACGCATTACTATGGAAGAGAACAAGAATTTTTTTAGTGAAATATTGTAGTTCCAGGGATGCATTTACTCTAGAAAAAATATTCATGAAGAACTAATCAAGCTGGTCACCACTTGAAGTGAATTTTTTAAGGTAGTCAATAATTTCTTGCTTTGATACAAAGTCCAAGTAGTTTCTTTTTACATATGCTTGCCAGACGTCCCGGTTTGACCAAGACAGTCTCAGTTTTCAGACAAAGTCCCGGTGTCCCGGCCGGTTTACTTCACGTCCCGGTAATAATTAAATTTGATTATAGTTCTTATAATAGATGACCAAAAAAGTCTAAAAGTAATTACCTGTGAAGGATTATTTAGGATAAATACTTTGTCATTTATTTCACTGTACTGTATGAAAAGTGAAAATTGTGGAAGAGTGATAGTCTGCTAATAATATTGTCATCGTATTGTCTTGTCTCGTCGTCCCGCTCTCCAGGTGAGTCCAATATTGGGCACTAAGGGGTGTAGCTTTAGCGCCAGAAGAGATTTTGCTGCACGCTGCACCCCCTCGTGTGCAATAACGTTGGACTCGCCCAACTCGGCGCTAGCCGCTTGCGATTGAGATAAGTCAGTCAGTTGTCAGTCCGCGTCGGTGGTGCTTGTTGTGTTAGTGAGCTAGTGCTGTTTTATTTATGTTTTAAGTGAAAGTTTATGCGTTCTCTGTTAAAATGCCAAAACGGTTGTGTAAATTCACCGAGGATTTACAGAATGAATTTCCTTTTTTGAAGAAGGTATGTACTGGTACTGGTAATCAACATCAAGATGATAAGAGTTAAATGTTCACATTGTAATTCTGAGTTTTCGGTTGATCACGGTGGTCGATTCGATATAAAAGATCATTTGCAGTAGAGTAAACACAAAAAGAGTTTAGCATGTGCTGCTAGCTCAACAAAACTGACCAGTTTTTTTTAAGACTGCGAGTTCTAATGACAATAACTTAGACTTAGCAGCAAAAGAGGCGACATTTGCTTACCACACAGCAAACCATAGCCTAAGTTTCAATTCGACTTCTTGGTCACCAAAACTAATTTTTAAGTTTTTTTGAACCTGAATTCTTACTTGGAAAAACTAAGTGTGAGGCAATAGTTTTAAATGTCATAGCTCCTTTAGCTCAAGAAGAGCTTAAAGAAGACTTGACCAAGTCAAAATATGTAGCTGTAAGTATGGATGCATCAAACAGAAAGGATATAAAACTTGTGCCAATTATTGTGCGCTACTTTAATCCTAATTCAGGTGTGCAAGTAAAGCTGTTAGATTTCAAATCTGTGGCGGGTGAAACATCTGAAATTCTTACAAATCACTTATGCTCTGTCCTGTTGCAAAACGATTTGAACAACAAAGTAGTTGGCTTTTGTGGAGATAACTGCAACACTAACTTCGGTGGTGTGAAAAGAGCAGGGAAAAACAATGTTTTCCATCGACTCAAGAATAGCCTAGGACGGGAAATCAATGGAATTAGATGTGGAGCACACATTTTGCACAACTGTGTGCAAACTGCAATAGACAGTCTCCCAATCGATATTGAGGCCTTACTGGTGAAGATTTATAAATACTCCCACATATACACAGTCCGTGTAACTAAACTAAAAGAATTTTGTGAATATGCCGAGAGTACCGTAAACTCATTCAACACGGGAACACCCGGTTTCTATTAATGATGCCCGCTCTGAAAAGAATTTTACAGATTTTAGAAGGTCTAAAAGTGTTTTTTTAGACCAAGAAATGTGTCCATCAACAATAAAAAAGTTGTTTACTGATTAAACGGGCGAGCTCTATTTGTTGTTTGTCCACAGACAGCTTGCACTGTTTAACAAGGCCATCCTGGGAATGGAAAAAGATAACACTCTAGCTTTTGAGGTTGCTGAAGCTCATAAAGATCTCAAAAGAAACCTGACAGAAAGAAAGGCTTCAAACTTTATCCCTATTGGCGCAAAGAACATCTACAGGAATCTATATGAGCAAGTTTGTAACAGAGTGAAAGAAGAATTTGATGGCTTTTATGAAAGATGCATTGCATACTTGGACCTATGGGAGAATAGTTTTGTAAACGTTAAACAGTTGTCATGGGTCAATCTGACCAAAACCAATGCTGTTGATTGGGAAAACGCCGAAATTTCTGCTGAAATTATTAATAGCAGTCTTGATGTAACCATATGAAAATAAACAATGATCAGCTGTTTGACAAACTTGTGCTTGCTAAGGAGTATTTGCAGTCAAATTGGGAACAGTGGAAGCAAGAAGAGACTACCAGAGATGTGATTATTTCAAGTGAAGAAAAATGGCTCAGGCTGTTTGGTCACTTCAAGGAGAATCACATAGAAGCCCCCAATCTGATCAAGATTGTTGAGTATGCCTTCTGCTTACCTGGGACATCAGCACCAGTTGAGAGAGTATTTTCGTTTATGAACAACGCATGGACTGATGATAGATGAAGGATAATGGACTGATGATAATGAAGGAATCTACAGTTAAAGGCTTGACGACATGTAAAATTAATATCAGATTAGCTTGTGAAGATTTTTACAAGATTACAACCAAAAAAGACTTTCTAAAAAAAGTCCTAGCCAATGAAAAGTACATGTAAATATAATTCAAATTTTTATTCCTCAATCAAAGTGTTTCTTCTTACTTAGGTAACTTATATATAAATATTAACATGTAATAAATAAAATGTTTAAATTTTGACATTCCGGCGTCCCGGTTGAACATTTCAGAAATCTGGAAAGCCTATTTTTACAACATCAGCTTGCACGCCAGATAGTTGTTTCTTGTCTAGTAGGACTTCTAATGCAGAAGTTATTCTATAGATCCTAAGAGATGGATTGAGCATGACTACAGGAGAGAGACAACTAGCACCCTTGACAATTTTGTAGGGGAGAGGACACTTCTGTAAAAATTTGTTGCAGAGATCAACTAGGAATTTTTTACAATCTTCTCTGAACTGAAGTATCTTGATGTCTAATTACTTTCAAAGCTGCTGATGCTGCAAACCCAATATCTACAATAAGGAGTGATTTTATGTTGAATTGTTTCTTAAATCAATGGCTAACAATTTTTTGGAAATATTTGCTAAATTCATTAAATCATATTTTACATTTCTGTTCATCAAGTGCTCAAGTAATTTATTTAGATCTGCAAACATAAATGGCAATAGAGGTTGATTGCTCTGATATTCAGTGAGGAATTGATCCAACTCAAGTGAAACTGACAGCATGAATCCCAACATTGATGTCAGAAGTCCATCCTTCACAAAATTGCCTAGTGTTTGAAAATTATCAGATTTTGCAAGATGCTTGTTAAAATAAAAATACTGTTTTAAATACAGCAGCATTGACATTGATTGCTTTCTCTAACAACTTTGAGTTTTCTTCCCATCTAATAGAACAAAACTTCATTGGGAATAGAGATGATCCTGTTATTCTTTGATAGCCTGCATGTCTTGTTGGAAAATCTTTACCTAATAATATAGTGAACGCCAAAACTGGTTAATAGTCCAACTATAGTTCGCATGTTCTGTTTTGTAAGCACCATGGACAACTTGTAAAGAACAAGTTCCAAATTCCAGTAACTCAGGATCTTGTGAAGAATCTTCCTTCAAGTAACTTTTGAGATCCCTTAAAAATTTGAGTTTTACATTTGGTCCATCCATGGGAACTTGAAGCATTTTTTCAAGATCCAAGCTCTTGTCTTTTAGTGCAGATATAAAGTTCATTAATATATCTTGATCTGTTGCATGACCTAAAAAGCAAGATGTTAAATATCTTGCATGAATTTCATTTTCATTCCAGAAGCGAACAACAACATCCATTTGGGTCTTCTGGGCCACAGTATTTATGATATCATCAAATGAAATAGAATAAAATAGGCATTGCTTAACCATATTCACAAGCTTACTTTTGAAAAAAGGAACTAGTCCAACCATGATGACACATTTACCTTTATGCATTTGAAATTTCTGGGCAATATCACTATCGGAAAAGATTACTTTAAGCACTACAAGCATAAAGACTTTTAGCAGCAATATTTCAGCACAAGAAACTTCATCTTTGACAAGGAAGCTCTGAATAGAGAAACTAGATCTATTTTAAGGTTTAAAAACTACTTAATGGTCATTAGCACTAAAATTTACATCTTCATGTAGGCCTACAGATGACACTGCATTTTTGGCCGTAGGGACCAAGTAAAATATATTTTTGCTCCCGCTAACAACTTTCACACTGTCAACATGCTTCTTTCCCTTGGCACGAGATCGGATTTAAGATATTCCCATGTTACTTATATCAAAGTTAGTTTTACACAAAAAACAATGCCCTTTACTTTTAATACAATCCACTTTTAGTAACCACAGACAATCTCCACACACAAAATCTTTAAACACTGTACTATCCAATCAATCATCTTTAAAAGAGGTTTTTCCTCAGAGTTTAATCATTTCTTCTTAAACACAAAGGACACAAGATAAACAAGTGGGATCTGCAGAATACTCACACCAGGCCAAGCTTAGGAACAGTAGTTTTTGTTTTTGGCAGAGAGAGGATGGGAGGAAGAGCAAGAGGAAAGTGAATTGGAGAGGGGGGGATGAAGTGAAAACCCAACAAATACTGTACTGTGCCATTGGAATGTCAAGGTCAGGCAGGTACACCAATAGTTTGAAGTGGTGTTTGAGCTTGAGCCGTTACTAGTAACTCATCACTCATAATGGTTACTGCTGGAAAAAAAATTTGGTGGGGGAGGGGAGCAGGTAAGTTGGAGGTTGGCTGCTAGCATAGTCAAAACAGTTATTTGTTTCTTTCTCTAGTATGTAAGGGGGAGGGCCTAGTGTAGAGACTGAGAATAGAAAGGTCAGAAAGTGAGGCAAACATCCCCACTGCAAGGTAATCTACAAGGTCAACTAATTGTGTGGCAAACAAGATAGACCAGAAGGGGAGTAATTGAGGGGTGGTCAAAAGAGAACTACCAGTAGTCCAAATAATATCAGGGGTTTCAAAATGCTTAATCCAATGTTTCACTCAATATAAAAAGGCTGAATATTTTTCCAGTATTCGATTCGAATTCCAGTATATTCCAGTATTTCACATATCGAAAATAAAATATATTTCCAGTATATTCAGTATTGGTTGACACCCTGGACCCAGACTATAGGCAGGAAATAGTAATGGATATATTAATAGACAAAGAGGAAGACCTAAGAATTGCTGGATAAACCAAATAAACAGTGACGAGGCAATGAGAAACAAGAACTAGAGAGAAGTAGGTAGTTGAAAACCATTCATGGATCGTATGGAATGGAGGAGGTTTGCTAACCTTGTACCCAGCATTGCTGGAACAATTAAATGATAATGATTATTATTAAAACAAATTCTTGGTTCAGTGTGTAGATTTCTTGGGTCAGTTATTTTCTTATTTGTTCTTTTTAAATATCTCGAATTTTCAAGATTCATTTCAAGCTTTCTAGATGAGATTGAGATTTTTTTTTCTCTCTTCTTGATCGAGAATTTTTTAGTCTTTTACATTTATAATTATAACATTTAACACCATTGTTGTTGTGAAAGTGCTCCAAATAAGTGTAGAGAGGGAATGGAAAAACCAGAGTGATAAATTTGATGTGGGAAACCACCTATGAGTACCTGCAGCAGAGGTGAGGCAGTCTTCTCCAGTGGAATGATGCCTACAGTCTGGTTGATGTGCAGATCCAACAACAACACCTCTCTGGCATACAAAAGCAGCAAGTGATGTCTTAAGGAGCTGTGATAGGACAACTGGAGACATTCGCTTACCGTCATATAGTCGTCTGGCCTGCAATGTAAGAAAGAGTTGTGAGAGAACAAGACAAATGGAGAAACTCTCTCACCATCATATACTGGTTTGGCCTGGAATGTAAGAAAGAGCTGTGATAGGACAAATGGAGATAGGTACTTGCTGACCATTATGTGTTCCTCAGGCCTGGAATGTAAGAAAGAGCTGTGATACGATAAATGGAGATACTCACTTACCATCATATTGTCGTCTGGCCTATAATGCAAGGAGGTGATGTCACACATTTACACACTTACATACCCCCAAACACTCACTGCTCAACAAACATGGTCACATTCACTATACGTGACTTAGATATTGATTTAAAAACTCAGCAGTATTCCTGACTCACCTTGGCTTGGTCTCTCCGATAACTAGATCTTTCATTAGCCTGCGCAGCCTGTCCTTGGCCCTGTGCTTCTCTTCTGTGCCCACAGAGGTCAGATTGGTAGTGCTGCCCCTTGCCCCGCTGCTAGCTAAGTTCACGCGCGGACTCGAAATGTAAAACTTGCGACCATTGGACGATGGAATCTTGCTGGGGACAAAGTCGTCCACAAATAAGATGCAGTCGGAGCACAAAACTGGAAGAAATATACAGAGATTTAGTTCTCTTCTGTTGACATTTTATAAGAATTCAACCAAATTTAAAGTGTGTTGATTCGCATGAGCAAAGTTTATATTAAATTAATTACTTATTTTATTATGTGTTTTTGTGTTTATCAAGTTTTTTTTTATCCAAACCATTTCTACAGCATCACACAAGTAAAATGTGTTGGTTAACCATCCTAAATAAAATCATGATCCATCCTAATGCTCTATTTCAAATAATATTCATTTAATTAAACCAAAAAGTTTTAGTCCAATTTTGTCAACAACAAAAAATAATTAAATTGCACATTTAAAAAAAAATTGCTAAGAATTGCCTTAGCTTGCTAGGCCTACATTCGATTATTAAACAGTGTCTCCACATTGTTTCCATAAATTTCCAAGCCATTAGGCAACTATTAATTTTATAAATATTATGTGATTAGTTATTTTATAGTAAATTAAGGGTCTGCGAAGCTTAGAAAACTTCGGCGCTTCAAATATTCATTTGTTTTTACTTCGATACGAAAGTAAAATTCTGGTTTTGACAATTACAAAGCTTTTAAAAAAAAGTATTTAAAGCTAAGACACACACTTATGGAGGATTTTTCATATTATTTTCACAAATTAATGTTTACATAAAGAGTATACAAAAATATTAAATTACATTTTGTAATAATCTAATTTATCATTTTAAGACTACTTATATTTATTAAAAAGCCCTTATAAATTATATTTAATACTGTCACAACCCTGAGCTAGATTGGGATGTTTATTTTAATTTTCATAACTTTGTTGAATCTACGTGAGTGAAAGAACTGGCCAAGCAAACTCGTAATGAAATAGTAAACATTAAGAAAGAATGCTTACTACTAACAATAGTCTTGTCCCAGTTGTACAGTGACTAGGCCGAAATGGACTATAAGAGCTTCTGTTTTATGGCTATCGGGGTTGACACAATATCTTTTTCAGAGGCAGTTACTCAACCCGTCGTCGGACTATAAAGATTAGAACAATGGGTCATCAGTGATACTTGTACTAGAACAGAGGTTCTCAAACTTTTTTTTGCATAACATTCATGTGTATTACGGATCAGTCACATACCACTGACCAATTAAAAATTCCATTAGGATAGAGCTATATCTACGAATGATAAAGCAGTAAAAATTACAACTGTTTTTGAAAGTATCTGTTATTTATTTATAAAAAATGTTACAATAGTCTAAACGTCTAAAAATTCATTGAGAAGCGTGGTGATGCATGCTTTAAACAAGCGAGGAGATGTCAAGTCCAGTTCATTAAGAAATTTATTTTTTACTGTCACCATATCAGAGAATCTAGTTTCACAAAGATATGTGGTTGCAAATGCAATTAGAAACAACAATGCTTTTCTGCACAGCAATAGATATTCATTTTTAGCCTTTAGCCAAAATTCCCCTAACTCTAATTTGGTAAATTCCATTTTCAAACCTCCATCGCAAAATAGTTCTATAAAACATTATTTTTCATTGTTAGTTAGGGTTCCAGGAATGTTAACCAAAATGAATGGGTTTCTTATCCAAAGGAATTCAGAAGAGTCTTCTTTAAAATATATTTTTCAAAAGCTTCAGTGAGCATTTGGCAATGCCGTTTTATATTCTTGATTCACTTTAATTTCGTGCTCTACCATAAAATTTTTGAAATGAGAAAAGACTGTGGATTTTCATTTGAAACAATATTCTTCATCATTTGACATTTCTTGATAAATGCCTATATTTTGTCATCCAACGAAAATCGATTTTTGTTTAACCTTGTAAACTTAAATTTAAGTCATTGAGGTGATTGAAAATGTCTAATAAGTAGGCTAGTGTTGTGATCCACAGCTAGTCTTTAAATTGATCACGCAATTCCAAACTGGTCTCCATCAGGAACAACTGCACCTCAGAATGTATCTCAAATAAGCTGATTAGCATTTTTTCTCGAGAAAGCCATCTCACCTCTGTGAGGAGCAGCAATTGAATATGATCACTGCCCATTTCAGAACATAGTTTCAAAAATAAACGAGAGTTTAGAGCCTGAGATTTAATAAAATTGACCACCATGACAGCATCCTGGAGAACAAGTTTAGATTGTTCAGCCATACACTTTGTTATCCCTTTCTGCGGCTTCGGGAGTAACTGATTGATGTCACAATGATGGTGACGTTGTGTTCAGACACGTGTGGGTAAGGGTAGGAAAAAGGTTGGCGAGTGTGTTCCAGCAACGTTCGTCACAGTGGAACAGAAGGAAGTCCCGGCAACGTGAGTCGCGGTGGAACATGAGGAAGTACCGAGGTGGCGCGGTAGGGTGCTGGTCCCGGCAGCGTGAGTTGCGGTGGGAGGTAGGGTGATCGTCCCGGCAACGTGAGTCGCAGTGGAACAGAAGGCGATTTGGGCAACGCTAGTCGCGGTGGAACAGAAGGCGGTTCGGGCAACATTAGTCGCGGTGGAACAGAAGGATGTACCAGCAACGTGAGTTGCGGTGGGAGGTAGGTTGATGGTGGTGAGAGAGAGGGTTAAAACAATATTGTTCTTTTGTAACATAAGAAAATTTTATAGTTCTTTCAAACAGGTGGCGCACCCGGGTTGGGTAGCCACTCTCCGACTGCCTCTGACCGAGAAATCACCGTGTTAAATACCCTCCACTGCTGTCTGGCCTTGTCCAATGGGAGAAAAGGGAGCTTCCTATTGGCACGGGAAAACATGAGCGATAGTGTTCGTCAAGCGAGCCAATAGAAAGAGGAGTTTCCATGGGCGCTGAGTACAGTGGGGAACTCGTCACGGATGGCTCAGAGAACATGGATTGTGGAGCAGTCCAGGCAGCAGAGAGGGTGGTTGGCGCAGCCTGTGCAAGTGCGGAGGAAAGATACAAGGGCCGACTGAACAGTGAGGCACAAAAACTTTACTGCCAGAGCTTCTTTGTGGATGCTGCAATGACAAAGTGAAATATTCTACAACCAATTTTACTTTCATGGCAACACCTACGTATTTTCCTGTCATAGCTTGAGCACCATCATAACAGAAGCCAACACACTGCTTCCAGTCCATTTTCTGCAAAGAAGTCATTCAGCTTCTTGAATATTTCATCGGCGGTAGTTCGTGTTGATAGTGCCTCACAAAATAAATAATCCTCTTTAATTGTAGTTTGAAATACATACCGCACGTAAACCATAAGTTGAGCTTAGTTTGTTACATCTGTGCTCTCGAGTTGTATGGCAAAAAAAAACCACTACAATGTTTAGTGTCATACTGACAGTTCACCCGACAAACAAATCACAATATCTTTTGCAGCAGTTAACAACAGCTCTTCACGGATTGTATGAGCTTTTCCACAATTTGCTATTTTTAAGCTTACCAAGAAAGATGCCTCTACTACTTTTTGAGTACTGCCAATAAAAGACAACATAACTTTCTATGTGCCTTTCATTTCAGTCAATTATCGAACGAAATAATCCTTAGGATTTTTTTCTAACATTGAATGTTTTGTACTAAGGTGACGTTTCAATAGTGAGAATTTCATGCTTTGGTTTGAAATAATTTCAAAGTAGATTACACATTGAGGCCATTATTCATTGTTTACACCTGTGACCATGAATCCAATAGTACCATACTCAGTCATATTTTCTTACAACTTTTTGTATTTTAAAAGATATTTTCTCATGTTGACTCACCGTACATTCTGATTCTGAAGTAGAGCTCGATGGTACAGGATTTTCAGCAGAAGATTTGTTGCCTGTTTTCGCTCTATTAAGTCACTTAAACATGTCGATTTGTGTTTTACTTCAACTAAACCAAATTAATTCAAGCAAGGTATGTAAATAAGTATGTATGTAAGAACAAAAGTCCCTCTCGAGATACGTGTGGGATTCATCTGATGTATAAATCTAATCATTAGCTGTTACTGTCTACAAGGGAAGTTGCAACTTACATGCCATGTTGGTAGGGCTGAAGGGATCGAAGCTGAAGCTGACCAGAGTTTCAGTGTATGTCTTCTTCCAGAGCTTGGCCTTGCTTTTAGTGTCCCAGATCACTAGCGAGTATGGAGGATGCAAGGCTGCCAGCAGGTGGTGGGTGCTGTCATAGCCCGCCATCCACTGCAAGTCTACCAATCACACAAACACCAAGTAAATATTCCTATCTCTAGAAGATTTCAATATTAGTAAAACAACAAAAGTGGATGGGTTTTTGTAGTATAATTTTCTTTGTGACTTTTTAATTCTTCTGATTATAAAATGAATATTATCACCACCTGTTAAAATGTGTGACAGTAAAATGAATATAATAATGCAGAGTTAATCACCCTAAGAGATTTTAACTAGTCAGCAACATTTACAATCCATTCAAAATGGAAGTCACCAACTCAAAATTGCCCTTAGTTGTTAGAAACCCAGCCCGAGCTGTATTCTGGATGATTGTCTAAAAATTTTTTTAATGCTACTATTAAGTGTCTTTACCGTAAAACCCTTTAGATTTTTATTTATTTTAGGTATTTAACATGCGCTTTCTGAACAGATTGATTATATCAGTACACAAGAATTTCCATGAGTGAGAGCGAAAGGGCCTTCCAATTTTGGATGGAAAGATATTTTCATATACCGTCCAGGCCACAATCAACCACAATCAACATAGGATTGACTGGCTTATTTCCCCTACAAAGAAAGCTGTGCAACAGATTTATTCACTCAAGAAATATCTGTCTAGCACGGCCGAGTGTGAGGCCAAGAACATTGGGTCCAGAGCCCGCAATGGTAGCTGTGTGGTCTAATGCGCTACTATCATATTAGAAAAGACTGCTGAAGACATATAAATCGGTACTCGATCCCGTTCGGGTGCACTGAGTGATTTTCCTAAATGGTTTTCCACTCTTCCACTATACAAATGCATATGTACTTCCTCTGGGTTAAACTTTCCTAATCCCTAACCCATTAGTGTAATTAATATATAGGTGTATATCCCAAACAGGTATTAAGACGCAGTGCTAGTAAAAAAACAACCAAAAAACATTGGGGTGCTGAGGTGATCACTTTATCTTAAAACCACTAAGGATGACTAAAACCCTTATCAACACTATACCTTAGGATAGTTAATTAGTAACATAAGATCGGTAGAATCTGATTCTTTATTTTACTTAAAAATATTCAATTTCAAATCTGAATCTTAGAAAAAAATTTAAGCATAACAAGCTTATATGCATATAAGCTTTCTCACATAGTAGAATTTAGTTTTCCTCTGTTATACATTACATTACATTGCTAGTGTTTTTGTTTTAGTGAGGATTCACATTGTTTTTTATTGTGTCTTACAGCCTGTTCAAGTTAGGCCTATACTCATATTTGATAATTACTCTAATGGAGAAGGGATGAGCATGGAAGCATTTTAGTAGTAATCTACCCAAATTTGTGTGGAAGTAGGGTGAGAAACCATTCAAGAAAAACCATCTTCAGGAAACCTTACTGAGATTTGAACCCCATTTCCCAGTCTTCAGCAGGTCAGTCTAACACAAAAGTGATGCCTTAAACCATTCGTGGTTTAAATTAGGAGGGATAGCCAGCACACTTACCTAGGTGACACTGGAGTAGAAATTGTTTAGATATAACACTAAAAAACACATAAACACATTGTTAAGGACAAGCTTTCACTGTCACAGACAGCTTCATCAGGTTGAACTGTAAAGTTGACTGTTTGTCAGTTATGACATCACTGTATAGATAGCAGCACTATGAATAATGTTATATTGAATGTAATCATTGAATAGATAGCAGCACTATGAATAAAGTTATATTGAAACTAATAATAAGTGTGCTGGTAGGAAGGAGAGGAATTATCTAAGGTTGAGGTTGGGGGCTTGTCTGGATTTGATGATATATTGATGGGCCAGTTCCCATATCCTTAATTGTGAAGGGTTGCATATTGCTTTGTTCAGGGATTTGACCACCTTGGTTGTGTAACAGCTATTAAAGTCACAATTATGGGTTTCGGCATGTGCTGCTACAGGCTTCTCTTTATTTTTAATTTTTGTGTCATGTCGATGACCATTCATTCTCTTTCTTAGTGTTTCTGTTGTGAGACCAATGTACTGTGCTTGACACTGGTTGCATTCCAGTTGGTAGATGAGGTTTTCAGAATCACAAGTATGGTGGCCT
>CABEEJ010000624.1:0-55321 GCA_901482245.1 Timema douglasi
AATTCTTCCTCACTTTCCATATTTAAATAATAAGGTAAAATTTCACTTGTAAAAACTCAATTATAATCATGAAACAAATCCAACAAATCCAACAATAACAAAATACAAACTATTTCCTTGAGCACGCAAACGAAAAGTTCACCTTCTGCTTTGAGAACAGCTGAGCGAACTGAGTCTCCGTCCGTGCGGATAGTGGGCGCACCCCCCCTAAAAGGTGCGGTCCGTGCGGTACCGACCCAGTGGGCGCTTACCTTAAGTATGGAAGTTTATTTAATATACCACTCGAGCAGAATAAAACACAACTTGTAATAATTTACAACTGATCGGTTTGCTAACTGTACCTTCTCTACTGTAACAGTTAATCTGAGTAGGCCCTGGTCGGAATGGAATCCAGTGGAGTAGGTAGCAACCCGCCACACATGTATCACCAACACCACCACAGTCTATCGCTGGTGCACTAGAAGTGTGCCGCCTGCTCTACCACTGGGGCTACAATAACAATGCGCTGTCACAGCTGATTTCTACGTTTGAGTTGGGTTTGCACAGACTGTTTGGTAGCCGGACTGGCTAATTCTCGTCTACGTAGGGTTTGTATTGTTGCTCGCAGAGTTGTGTATCTCTTGCTATGTAATTATATTCTAAAAGTATAGTGACGAGTAATGGTAAGGTTATTAAGCATCGGCTCAACTTATTTGGGAGTCATGAAGTGTTCGTTTCTTTCTAAGTCGATCCCCTGCTAAATTGATGTAAATAAGTATTGATCTAATTAGGGTGATATTATAAGAGTTGTCTAGAGAGTCAACTAAGGCATGATAGTTCAATGAGCAGATATAGTTTCTTGGTGACATGTAATACTTGTGTTGTTTATTGTGCTAAGTGACTTATCCACTTGAGTTTAAGTTATTTTAGATTATGTTTATATATACAGCCATCACTATGGCTATGTGGCTAATTAACGTTAGATTCGTTGTTTGAATTGCCAAGAAGGGAACATCCTGAGTCACTAGCAGGGAGTGCTAGATGCATTCTCATGATCAAATTAGGTCTCTTGGCCCTGACTAAGTATCTTGTATTGTGTTATTATGGGATCCTGTATTTTACTACTTAACATTGGCTCTGCCCTTGGGCAGCCTTTATATCGTTATCACAAGTTTATTTGAAGCCGTGTAGATGGCCTCCTTATGTCGTACTCTCATTGTAGCTATTTTGCCCTAACTGGGGCTAATTATCCCCGTATATGAGAGACTAGGTTAGTGCCTCCTCATTGTGACTATGATGTTAACTCACTATTAGTTGCCATAGATTGAGCGTTTAATTGCTTAATTACTAGATGCCTAAGTAGCTAAGCTTCTTAAGAATCTAAGTGATCACAAGCTGATGGGTTAATGGTCGTGTTCTTTGGGGTACAGACATTTAATCGAGCGAGCTCTTACTTGAGGTAAATTCTAGGGATTTTTTAAAATGTTTATAATTATTGACCCGCCACTGTCCATTTTGTTGCAGTGAGGGAGTTGTAGGGATTGTCTTCTTGGGACCCCTTAGGATCCTGGATATTGATCCTAAACTGTAATTTGCTTTAGTTAACTATTGTTGACTCATTAGCCTGTACCCACAGGGATCATTATTCTGGACGTTTTGTTTTCAGTTTAGTATGTATTTATTTATCTACTTGATGTGATACTACACTCTACAATTACCTTATATTTAATACAGAAAATAACGGAAATCAAATGAACCATCCTTAATGTTACAAAATGTAATCTGTTATATGGCTCATTAATAAAACTCTATACTCTTTGTATTTCTTTATGTGTGTTACCTTCTCTAACCTTTAGGGAGGGTACACAACTAGGGGAAGAAGTGGCAGCTGTGGCTGTGTGTGTGAGTTAGCCGGAACTCTTGGTGGAGAAATGGACCGGGACAGTATATACAAAATAAAATAGTGTACGATTCACTAATAAAAAAAATACATTGGTCCTTCGAACCAAGATTAACTATTGTAAACAGCCAATTAAAGTGCATCACAAACGTGAATTAAGTGAAATGCAATCAAACATGTTCAACAATCAAAATGTGCAAGTATAACAAAGTCAATTTTAGTGTTGTTCAGGACAATTTCAGTATGTGCATTCATAATTTCCTTCCATGTAACTTTTCACTAACCAACATGATTTCAAATCCAATCTCAATATAATTAACAAGTTAATTATTCAATGTTTACCTTTGATTCCTTTCCTAAGACAATCCAAAAATATATGTGTAAATTGTAATTTAATATCAGTGTCTGGATCATAGACGAGGGAATCAAAAAACTTAAAAAAAAAGGCCAAATAAAGGCCCAAGTCACTAGATTTAAAACATAATTTGAGAATTTTGATCACAATCAATCAATAATTAAACTGAAATTAAGATTATCAAAACTAGACAATGTTGGATAGATTTTGAAAATGTACAGTTACAAATTGAATCACTTGACAATTCATTAATAGATACACATGAAAGGGACAATCAGATGTGGTAGCGTAATATAAAATAAAACAATATTCTAAAATTCCAGTCATTTTTAAAGTTTCAGCAAATGTCTCCCCTCATAACCTCAACTTTGAGGACTGCTATACTGTCAAAGTGTTAAAATCATAAAACAAAACACAATGCAATATTTATCAGTTAAAAAGCTGGGAACTGTCACATCAATGGATCACAAAGTCTAAAAAACCACCCAACCTAAGTATTTGTTAAGTTCAACCCAGAGGCTACACTAGCACCACCTACATTCCACAGAGTAATAGATAAACCTTCAGATAATTTCAACTATACCAGATAAGTTTTCATCCTTACCAATCAAGTTGGCATCAGTGAAGACAGCATCCTATTTAGTCTTACTACTACTACTACTTCCTGAAGATGCTATAATAGCATAAACATATTAAAGTGAATGTAAATGTGTGTCAAATGTATTTACTTTTATTTGTGCTCAACTATTTTCCTACTATTCTATCATTTCATCTTCATTTTAATAAATATTCAGCTAGTTCTGCAAACCATCTCGAATTATGTGGTATTATTAACATAATTTTGTTGCTAGGACCACCATCTTTTTTCAAAGATGGAAACTCATAATAGAGCAATCTGGGCTTGTGCACTTATTCTACACACCCAACACAAATACCTAGATATTGACTAAGCTAGCAGGAACGCTCCAATTTTCAAATTGAATTATTACCTAATAGCTTGGAAATGCATAGTAAGACAGTGTAAAAACACTGTAAAATAATGTAAAGTGATAGTAAAAAGGAAGTCAACCTGAAAAGATATTTATGTTACGCCTCGATAGAAACAAACACAAGTTATTTTCAAATGGTTATTTTTCTACTTAGGCATAGAAATAGGCTACCAGTTGGTATAGCCCACCCTACCTCCTCAAAAGATGAGTCAAGCTGGGTAATTTTTACAACTTGGTCAGACCTGAAACCCTGAAAGAGGAAAAAAATCCAAAATTATTGAGTTTGCTATTGCTTCTGGGATAGACAGTGAATCGCATACCAGGCATATTGATGACTCACTATTTTGTCCTGAAAAAGAGAAAAAGGGTGATAATTGAGACACTGCTTTTAGAAAGAATTGATTGGGTAACAAGGTAAGGTGAAGAGGGTAGTTACAGTCTTTCTGCATTTGTAATGTTGTCAAGGTCTACATTTAGTAGACAGTAGAGGGGCTATAAATAAAGAAGACCAAGAATATTGTATCCATGCTTAAATAACTTACTGCAACATAAAAACAATCTTGGAGTGTGTCAAAATCAGCAATGATATTGGCATATTGGCAGGGAGTTGAAGAGGTGGTTTACAGACGAAAAGCCAACACCTTTTTAAGTTACTATTTAGAGGTTTATTAAAAAAAATCTTGTTTATTATAATATAATTTTCTAATTAGTAAATTTTAGTTATTTTCATTTTAAAATCATGTGTGTTAAGTTTCATTTTCAAAACATAAATGTTATTGTCATTTCAAAGATAATGTTATTTTCTTTGATGTACCATATTTATCTGAATCTAAGACTAGGTTTTTCACCAAATTGTTAACTTCAAAATCAAAGGGTTGTCTTAAAATCGCAGACTAAGGATTGGGTTAGGCCTACATCAAAGGGTAACATTTTACATATTTATTTAATATAAATACAATAGTGGAAGGCTGCTTTTTTTATCTTACAGATTTTAAAGATATAATACATATCACAGGATATTTGATTATTTTAACAGATTTTTAAGCTAATTATTTTAGGTTATCGTTAAAAATAACTACCTAGTTGAGTCCCGATATGATACTCGATTCCTCGATACCACTCTAGTTTTCAACATGGTAACTCCTCAAATGGTCTGGGGAGAGTGATGTGCATAATCGAATTGAATTTAATTTTGCTGATTTTGACTACTTTTCCATTCACAATAATCAAAATAAATTTAAAAACAAATAATGACTTATCAAATTTCACACTTTGCCTACATAGCTAGCGCTTGTAAGTAAGACACGATGAAAAAAACTAATCAATTCTAAACAAATATTCGTACATACGTAGAGTTTACTAGACAGTTTTAGTGATGCCAAACTTTAGTTTTAATCCATGAAACTCCATAAAATATCTAACTTTTGAATAATATCAAGTAAATTATTATCTTTGATTAGATGTTCATAGATCATTGGTTTTGAAATAAGAATAAAGATGCTTGTTTAGTTATCACTAATTTTTTTACACTTGGCTGTCATGGTGGATGGCATTATCGATAGTTCACAGCAGACGTGTTTATCGGTTAGATTTTTTGTTACATGTGAATGAGTTTTATATTTTCCTTATAAAAGCAACAGTTTGTTGTAAATTTATCCTTGGATTTCTTCCTATTTCTCTTTATATTATTTTATTTTCTGTATGGTTATTATTGTGAAAGTGCCATGTTTTAAAAGCTAGCAATATTAATAGTTGTGTCCAATATTTGTAATAAGGGGGATTAGGGTATGTATGAGACTCAGATTTTCGCTAATGATTATAATTTTTCATAGTAAAAATGAACTTCTCATTGTTTTTATGAAACTTTTTCAAACTTAACCTTCTCATGCAAAAGCAATATTTGTGACAAAAAAAGAAATTCCTTACCAATTCTGCAACTCTAATTAGATTTTAAGTCAAAATAGGTGTTTTGTTATTTAAATAAAAACAAATTTGTTAGCACTACAGAATAAGTTTACCATAATTATTATTTTCTTCATTCATAAATACCACTTTTAAAAAATCCATCCAGAACCACTGAAAAACTGGAGATAGTCATTCAGGTAAATATGGTAGATTAATATAAAAATTATGTATTTAATCGACTTCAACTCCTGTAGATCTCTAGTACATTAATTATAAATTGTAAATTTTTTCAGTAGTTACAAATAAGATCCAGAGCCAAAATTCATTAAGGTAAAAATACCGACAGCTCGAGATGAAAAGCCTTTACCTACCAAGCCATAGTGATCAGGCATCATTTATGTATAGTATAATTTGAATGTTTAACGTTATATAGCAATTTTGTAACAAGTGCCAAGGGTGATGAAGAATAATTGGTGAAATGAGCTAATACAATTTTATAATCAACGACTGAGATAAAGATATTAAGTCTAATGAAGACATCAACTGTCACATGAAAAAATATTCAACAGGAACAGCATATATTAAAATTATTTTCCAGTTTTACCCTAACCGATAAGGTAGAAAGCTTACCTTGAATTATTCTAATATGGTATAGCCTATAAGATAAGGTCAGAGAGTAGCCCACCAAGGTATGACTGCTCGGTAAATGGAGTGTACATCGTCTGAGAATGCATGTGTTCAAGCCATCAGACTGACCTAAATGAGGTAGCTGTTTATGGAGTTTGGTGGTAGTTGAATTATTATTTAAGGTATACACTAAGGTTAATTAGAAAAGAAAACTATTCTTAGTGAGCCTACACTGTTTTTGAAATATGTAGTCTCTATCTTCATAGCTTTATACTTGATTAACATCGTGCTTTTAGTTAAGGATATTTACACCCATATATCAAATTTGTATGGTAATTCCAGTCTTCAGACTCATTTATTTACACTTTGAAATTAAATATATATGAAAACAATTTTATCATTCAATTCAATACATTATTATAATAAACAAAGTTTCACATACATTTATTAAAAAAACAACAACCAAAAACACCATCCACCCTCTGTAAAATGAAAGGTCCCTTATCTGATATTTAAAAAAAAATTGTACCAATACTTATTCATGTGAAATTTTAAAAATACCTCGCCAAAAATTTGGTTTACAAACCCTGGCTTATGTATACATTTTTGGAAGAATTTGTTCAAAAGGGTTTAGTCTAGAAATCATACTTGAAATAACATTTGTTGTGCTGATCATATTAAAGACAATTTTTTCACCCAAGTTTTTAGAAATATATCTAAATTTGAGTGAGTCTTTACTAGCATACTATGACAAAGAAGGTTTACATCTTACTACCTATTTGGGCTATTTACATATCCACATGGAGCGAGGATGAGAAAAATATAATTTAAAAAAATGTACCCACATGAGTATAGTGGGAGTGTATAAAACCATCTAGAAAAAAATCACTATCTGTACACTCGAAAAGGATTTGAATCCTGATGGCCTTGTTACTGGCAATTCAACATATTCTAAGGGTGACGCCTTAAACCTCGATACCAATAATGCAAGTGATGAAAGAATTTTGTTTACTGTTTTAAGGCTAACATACAAAAATTTTAATATACATATTTAATAATCTTTAAAAATTAAACATTCTTTCCATCCGAATTGTTGGGCAGATTTCATACAGTTGATATTTATGAATCACAATGAATACAATTTTTTTAATTAACTATAATGTGTGTGTAGGAAGGAAGAAGAGAAATAGGAGGAATTTTAATTAAGGAATGATGAGTAAATAGTGCACAAATGCCCACCGGGTGCAGAGTTGAACATCCTTAAACTCTTTAAATTGTAATATGACTCAAGTTATTAAATTACTTTTTATCATACACCTACAACTTTGATAACTTCATTTCAATCCACAAATAATTTGATCTATTTTTCCCTAAATGATAACATGTCCTTACAGTAGGTTACTCTTAGAAAAACTATAATATGAAATCAAGCCTTTATAAATCCAAAACTAAGTTTATAAGAACACCTTAACTAAATTGTCTATTTAAATGAGCTTGACATATTTTCAATAGAAAGTATTTTGGTTTTAACGTGTATCAATAGTGCAATATATAAAAATATATTGGCAGTTTTTTTTTGCTCAGCATTTGTTTTTTAAACAGTCTGTGACCTTTTCCTTTTACATGTGTGTTCAAAGGAAACTGGTACCATTTATTGGCCGCACTCGTTATTCTATTGTTAAAAGAATGTAGTGAAAGTGATTATTATGCACACAGTTTGGAAGGTACAGCATCACTGATAAAGTATAATAAAAACTATGATTCAGTGATTAAGAATAAATAAAATGAATAACATGTTTTCACAGCTACTTTTTTTCTTCCATTTTCAAAGTGATAACATTTTACAGGTTGACTATATTAATGAGGTATTTTTTTTCTTTATGGAAGAATATAATTATAATAAATTATATTGACATTTTGGAGTAGTTTTTTTTTTAAATTAGATTTTTTTTGCAACAAAATTAATCAACTAAAAGTAGTTAAAATAGTTAGATTTAACTATTCTTATTGAAATTGGATAACCCATTGTGAATAGATGTGAATATAAAATCATGTTTTATAGTTGTTATAGTTATTAAAAATTATATTACATGATGTGTCAAGTCTATTAATCAAAACATAGCAATATCAGTTTTATTTGATATACCAATTTAGAGAATTAGGTCTATAGGTCTATATTCAAGAAACCAAACATCTCTTCATGTCTTAGACCTTTTTAATATTTTCATCCAGCAATCACAAATAAATGATTGTTAGAATGGCTTATTGAGTTTAATGAAGAGCCAATATTAGTTATATGCAATTAAGATTATGGCAAACTATGCCTTTGAAATGTTATGTTAAATTATTATTGAGGATCAGCAACACAAAGCTAATTTAGCTGTGAAGTTGTTTAGCATTTTTTTAGCTAGTTTGGCATTTAGGGGTGTGAGTGTTAGATGAGAAGTCTACAAGATATCCTTTTGTTTCTTGAATTAAAATTCTTAGGAGAAACAACATCATTACCCTTTAAATATTAATCTAACTAGCCTTCTTTCTATAAGAGCATACTCACAAATTTTCTTGAAGAAATTAATTCTAAACAACTTTGCGATACAAATATGATATGAAAATGTCAACAATTAACTTAATTAAATATAGCATTTAGTAATAATTTGTTTAGGAAAATGCGTGTTTTTAAGTTGATTTAATAATATAAATTTCCATATCAGTTCCTTCCCAGGTGAATTATACAATAACATATTATGTATGAATTTGAATTTAAATATATGACCGATATTTTAGATGTTAAATCGATTTAATAGTTGCAAATTAAGCTTATGAATGAGAAAAAAAAAGATATTACATAAATGGATAACAGGGATAATCAATTTGTAGTTACTAAGGAAAGATGTCATGGAGTGTGGGAAGAGGGAGAATATTATGAGGGAGTCAAGAGGGTTACAAGAATTGTCATTGCAAATACTTTATATATTTTTAAATATGTTCTCTTATTAACCTTTCAACTTATACAGATGAATTTTGGAACTATCTAACATCAAAGTGGCCTGATTAGTTATTATATACAGTCACAACTGATCCCCAAGATGCTGAAGGTAAATGCAAAAAACTTTCAACTGAAAAAAGTAGAAGTCATGAGTACTAGTGAAGCTTAGCTGTAAATATATTATGTTATGTCTTTATATGAATTATAGAATTCAAGGAAAAAAGAAAAATATTCATGGCAAAATAGAACATAAAATATTTTCAAACAAACAAATACTACAATTACTTGCTATTTGGAATAACATTTTTTATGTGTGATAATGTAAAAATAAGACTAAATGAGATAGCTACATTGAACATACATTTACAAGCGATATTATACGCACTTATAAATAAACACCCTATCTGTGATAAATAAATATTTGAATTTTTGAATTTAAAAATTCTCAAACAAACAAAAATTTCACCATTAAAGATGTTTTATAACACTTGGAGGAATCACAAATATTATTTTTTGTTTTTTCTAATTTCAGTAAAATAACTTTTTAGACTGGCAAACCCTTTAAGAGTATCCTTTCTACAGGATCCACTAAAATGCTTCCAACATGTGTCATGCCTAGCCCAATTAATAAGGATGTAGCAAAATTCACACAATATTTTCCTGTATTTATATAAAAAATAATAAAAGCCTTTAATTTTAAATTCTTCTCTCCACCAAAAATGCTCAACCATTTTAGGCAGATTCACAAAAATAGTATAGTGTCAAATCATGAAAGCGAAACAATAAATTATTCCAGCTCGCTATAAAACCATACATACAATGACATCACAAAGGAAGTTAGAAATTAAAGGGCTTCCAAAGATCACACACAACCAGAGATAAATAGAGAAAATACCCATAGATATTGATTCAATATTTCTATTTTTTTATTTCAAAGGAAATATAAAGTATAATCTCATCATGTATTGAATAAAATATTTTATCATTGGATTGATCAAACAATCAAACAGTGGTTTTTAGATATATATTAAAGTCTATAAAAGAATGAGAAAAAATTACAATCAATCTTTGTTAGCCCACCGTCTCTATATGTGACTAGACATTGATGATAAAGGCTGTGTGGATTTGACAGCTACTGCAATTTTATAGCAACAATAAACAATCCCTAAAATAACATTGATTACCGCTGGGATTTGTGTTTTAATGAACAAACTTTGATTTCTCATATAAAACCTTTGTTTAAATTCGTGACTTCAAAAATATGTAATTATGATTCACTGTATTTCATCAAATATAAGAGACATCTTAAATTTTCCGTGCCACTTAACAGAAAAAGAAACCTTTATTCTAAGAAATTAATATAACTAAGATGCTAAAATACTCTATATTTAAGAAATATTTTTATCAAAGAATTCAATTTACTAAAAACAATAGCACCTTATTTATCAGTAGGTCTGTTTTTCATAACTTCTCTAAAATTAATATCAGATTCTACTTCTTGTTCAGAGCCCAATTCCCCCATTCTTCTGAGCTGTATTAATCATTATCATTCCATTATATCCTGTCCTGTGAGCCATCGAGAGCACTGTGATTCTGAGATGCACCCTGTTTCAACATATGTTTAGATGATAAAATAAAGCGAGTAGGTACTTGAATAGAAGAATAATGATATTTGAGTTTGAAATCAGTTTTAAAGCTAATGAAATGGATTTTTCAAACATTTATTATTATTATTATCATCATCACCGCGTCTTACTACCCGTTCGAGTTATACACACTTATGCTCATGTGTAATGGTAGGGTGGTTGTGAGATGAAATGGAGGACCTACAGTTTAACGTGGAATCCGAACCACGGTGGAGGCCTGGCAATTCCCCACATTCACAAGTTGTGATTAATACACGTCTTGTCAGAGGTGAAGGAAGGGTATGGTAATCAGATAAATCTGTGCCGGGACTGGGGATGGAACCCCAGACCCCCAGCACAGAAGTATGACACCTTACTCCTAGACCACCAGGTCACCAATAATAATAATAATAATAATAATAATAAAAGGCTGAGAAAAGTTTGCTTCCTTACTTAACCTTTAATAGGAATAACATATTCCTTAGTTTGATCTTCAAAACATATCTTTGTTATTAAGAACAACCCACTTATTCAGATCCCCAAAAACCCAATAAATGTATTTTTATTTGTGGGGGAAATTTTTTTAATTTAATGTATTTGGCTTTAAGAATTTACTTAATTTATGTTATAGACAATTATTAGTAATTTAATTACCATTTCATACTTGTAAATCTGTGTATTAATAATCGAGAATCAATCATCTCTTAAAAAACTGTAATTTGTGAAGAATACCACTCAACATTTTATATATTGTTAGCAGAGCACAACGCAAAAAAACAACAACAAAAGACACAGTGCATCAAATGAAATTTCTAATATTTAGAAATGTATATTAAAAAGTTTTATACAACTGTTATTTAAACTTACAATTTCATCTGCATTATGGTAAAATGCCATAGTTGTAAATATTGTTATAAAACCTTTTGTTTGAAATATTATGAATTATATTTAAGATACAGTTTCAACACTTAATTATACAAAATATTACTACTTTACAGAATATTAATCACTATGAGCACATAAAAAAAATCAATGCATGACAATAATGAGACAGTGAGAATATTTATTTACTTAAATAATACTGTAGAATGTATAAAATGTGGAATGACTATCTTATATCGCAAATGATGTTTTACATTTATTAAACCTTACACACATCTTAATCATTATGCTTGACTTAGAATAATGTCTATCACAAAGCTTTCAAAGCTTACAATACTTTGAGACAAACAAAAAAACAAAAATGAGTTTAAAAAAACTATTTGGACACATAAATTAATTTAAGCAAATGAAATTTAGTACATTAAAATTTGAGAATATAAAATCAACAATTGAAACACTTCATTCTTGAAATTCACTGACATATAGGAAAATGTTTTGTGTAAACTGCACTTTTAACTACTAATACAAAGCCAATTTTTGCAGATCTAAAAATGTTTATTAAACATATAATTAAAATATAATCTCACTAATTACATGTCTGTCAAATGGCTTTCAATTATATTCTCCAGGGTAAACTGCAAGCTATAGCTACTGGCACTATTATATTAGTACGCTATATTTTGTTAACGTAATTTAATGTTAAATAATTAGAACATGAAAAATTCGGTGTTCATGCATAAACATAGTTAGCTCAAAATTAATGTTAAGCTTAATGTCTTTTAGTGCTGACTTATTTTATTTTATAAATAAACTTTAAAAAACGTGTATGATAAATCTGTCAAACATCTTTATATATAAATTAATACATACAATGAAATAACAAATGCACATAGAACATTAACTGTCACATCCCAAAAAGCACTCAAAACTAGTGTCAATATTGAAATGTAATTATGTAAAATGTGTTATTTCAAATAAAATTATATTAAACCTCAAACCATCACAAAAGCTTCTTTTCCACAAAACAAGAATGGATACTGATCAATCATTGTCTGCACAAGGTCTTCAAGATGTGGTCTCATTTGTTCAAATCTACCCATATCATTGAATTCAATGGGTAGTAATGTTGGCCACCAGCAAATTGCAAGATTTTTTGAGTCCATACTGTTAAGTTTGCAATTTTCAGACACTCTGAAATAGTAAAAATAAATAAATGCACACACCATTTATCATGAAAGGTAGAAGTCTTACCTTAAAGGATTACACTCTGACCCTATTTATAAGCTGTGCCATAGTGGAATAATGCAAGGTAATCTTTCTACTTTACAGGGTCGATGAAGGGTACTTACCCATGCTAATAAATGTTTGCAGATAATAGGGCATTAGGTATTTTAAGAGATTAGATTTGAGTGAATAGTTGTAAAAAAAAACAGAGTATTTAATAAAAAGCTAAGCTTAATTTTACTGCTAAGAAAAAATAAAGACACAAAATTTAAATACTATATCCATCCCTCTGTGCCCTTACTTGACACTCAAGTATAATCAAAAGGTACATAGATCCATTACATTGACACAATCGCCCAGGCAACTTAATCACCATTCTAGGGATTGGCTATCCCTTACACGTGTTTGAACTTAAAGTAAATAGGTTTTAGCTTCTTGAAGAAGCAGGCAGATGAGGCAGAAACTTTGAATAAAAACCCAGATGAGTTTCAACTAAAATATAGTTTATCTATTAGAAGATTGGCTTAGAAATTGATGGATATAAGTGTATTTAAGAGGATAGTTGGATGCAGCCACTTCATTATATATTATTTATGGTAAGTTAATGATTTAAAAATTATGTTAAAAAAAAGAGGATAGTGTGAAAAACCAGTAGAGTAAAAATAAATTTATTTTATTCTAATTTGTAGTATATTTCCAGAACTATCAATAGTTTGGAATCATCGGGTCATCTTTTAAATACTTTTAATAAAGCTAAACGTGATTGACATTTTCAAAACTCAGTCCCTTCACTTCGCCAATAAGCCAATGCAGAAAACATTTAAGCATACCAACAAGGGCAGAGCATAAAGATAAAAGCGACCTACTATCTATTATTAAAAAATGTATGAAACCATGTCTGGCTTTGTTCAATATTCTCTTCTCTGAAATTTATGAATGTGACCACAGCCTACAGCATCTAGTGACAAAAAATTACAAAAGAAAAACTTTTTCATTGGGTTTCAACACCATCCTATATGTTTAAACAAACTCATTATAATTTGCTGCTTGAATTTTTAAAAGCATTATTTTGTTATAAATATTTACATCCATATACCTTATAGAAAGTTTTACCAATACTTTATATTATGATAATTAGGTTTTGAACACCTGTAATAATGAATAATTTAATTTATGTTATTGGTTTTAAACATTACATACAATAGTGAGTTCTGTCAAGGACTGTT
Organism: Timema douglasi; assembly: GCA_901482245.1. NCBI lineage: Eukaryota > Metazoa > Arthropoda > Insecta > Phasmatodea > Timematidae > Timema > Timema douglasi. The sequence continues at coordinate 13,699 of CABEEJ010000624.1, forward strand.
ATTATTTATAGAAAGAACAATTTTATTTATATTTATTTAAATATGAAAAATTAGAAAACAAACCCAGTCCAAAAACATTACTAATGTCAAATCTGCCAGGGATGGTTGCTTGACCATCGAGTTACGTTTTTATATGTTTACTAAAAGTGGCCTTGTTATTGACCTGTTTAAACTTTATTTTTATCTAACACTAGAGCTCTGTGAATACTCAGATTTCGAGCTTCGAGCCGAGCAAATCCTTTAAGCTCGATATCACGATAAAAAGTTTTGTAGGCTCGTCATTTTAGAGCTTTCACTTGAGTTACTTAATAATCAATTTTTAAAACACACTAATTTAGTTACTATTTAGATATAGAATTATGTTGATTAACCTGTCTAAAATAAATGTTTATCTTATTTATTGCTAAACATACTTTACCAAAATTACCACACTTATATTATATGGGATATTATCGGCATTTCCAATTATAAATCATCCGGTTACTTAACAAATTGTTAAAAATTAATATCAATAATCACATTAATAAGGTAATAGAGCTTTAAAACCACTTTCGACCAGTAAATTTATTCAATTTTATCTACCATTTTGAAATATATTTGATTAAAATGGTTTACTTGTATGCCATGACAAAGCAATGAAAATAAAAATAGCTAAGAAGATTAATAAAAATTGAATGATTCTTTTTACTTTTTTACCTGGTCCCTTTATTAAATAATAATTAATGTTTAATTAAAATTGTTATATTAAGAATATGTTCAGTCTCTGAACTGTATATATTTAATATTGTAAAATAGCCTTTGTGTAATAGTTTGTTTAACCTAGTCAATTTTGATTTAGTTCCCTATTTTTATTGGTTTGTATGTGCTAGTTGTTCTTTGGTTCCCGCCGTTTTAGAGTTTTTCCCTCCTTTTTTTGTGAGTGGAAAGGAGGGGAAAAGTAGGTTGTTTGTTCTGTTGTGAGTTCAGTTCAGCGTGGGATTCTGTACGCGTTGGGTGTCTGCTATGATGATTACATCTTTTGCTTTATAAATCATTGTTTATGTGTAAGTCGGTTTGGTGCTTCAGGCCCTAAAGGGGCCTCTTTGATCCAAAACCACAACAAAGGTTTGAGAAATGCCGAGGAATTAACGCCTTGTTCCCTATTCCTTCCTATGCCAACCCATAAAGTAAACCTCCATTGTCGCGGAACCTCATTTAGTAGAGGTAAGCATTTATCATAGTGTTATATTGATTGTAGTACACTTTTTATCAGTTTTTTGTTGTTGTTTTGATGTTAATAGTTTGTTGACTGGAAAGAAGAGAATATATTATTTTTATAAAGGTTTTAAAACTTAAAGATATTTAAAGCTATTAATTAATTAGTTTAGCTACAAAACTAGCACTAGTTTAGTTACTATTTAGCTAGAGAATTATGTTGGTTAACCTGTCTAAAATAAATGTTTATCATATTTATTGCCATACATACTTTACCAAAATTACCACAGTTATATTAAAAATGCTTTCATATTGTTTGTTAGAACTTATATTTTTAATTTTAAAGTATGAGCATCAACTTTTATAAGCATTAAAAATCAAATCTAAGTGAATTTATCAATAAAATAATGTATAACGAGATCCTGTACAATGCGCATAGAGGAATGGAAACTGAACACAAGACATGATCATACATGATTACACTAAGGAATAATAAAAAAAATACGGAACACTCCACATTTCTAACTGTTTATGAATCTTACGTTTTCGTATAGGGTAGATTAAGTTACTGAAGTATATTTTGGTGAGATATTAGCTTATTAAATTGTCAATCTTATTAACTTTTTATCAAGGCAGTATAGAAACACTTTACAATAATGTGAAGTTATAGTGTGATAGTGAAGGAAGCCAACCTGAAAGGATAGTTAGGTTAAGCCACAGACACAAAAACAACAGATCCACAACCGCTTAGTTAAATGTGTTTTGCTACTTTTCGAGGCTTTACTCCAACTTTGGAATCGCTAGGTGAGGTCCCCAGTGACTAGAGCGCAATCAAGTGAGCATTTTTTAAACGACTAACTTTAAACTCAAATGTACTAGAGGGCAGATACAAAATATTAGCTCCTCAAGTCAACCAGTGAGAAAGCTTCAGATAGCCACGTCCCCCGTCTTTTACACCCCTCCCTCCCTTTCCCTAAGTACCCTAATCTTGTCATACAAATGAGTTTACTCAGACCCCACATTACAAAGAATACTTAGAACACAATGGTCCTTTTTTTTCATTCAAGGGACCGGCTGCGAATGCAAATATAAAGTTCGTTCACGGTAGGAGTTTACCTGGGAAAGGACTGTTTTCCCTACCAGAAATCTATTATATAGTAGGATATTGGTAAGAAAAAAGACCTTTCAGAGGTAAACTCCTCCCGTGAATGAAGTATAATTGATAATTAGAGGACTGAGAAGCATTGAAGACGTTTAGAAATCCCAATTTATTTATGAAGTGGTTTACTTTAATATTGTTTTCACCAAAATGAAGGCGAAAGTTCGGACCAGTTAAAAAATTAAAATTTTAATTCTAAAGTTTTTTTTAATGTGTGATATATAACATCTTTATATAAAACCGTATAAAGCTATCCCACATATTGTGACCCTATCAAAACATGACTTTATTTAACCCTTAAACGATCAGTGCGTCGATCTATCTGCGCACCAAGTAGTGGCTAAAACACTTACACGGCCGATCCATCGGCGCCAGACAAATCTAGTCTTTTAGTTATTATTACAAGATGCCACCACAAGGACTGTAACATAAATATGAAGATTTAATTAGTATTTTCTTCAAGAGAAAGTACTGTAATGTTTATGAATTTTTTTTAACAAATTAAGTTTGTTATTCTCACGATGTTTACATCATGGTGCGATTATGTTTCTCTTTATTTAGTGTGTATCATGTGTTTTGCAGTTGATAATTATTTTAATTCTAAAGTTTATTTATTATTTTGTGCTTATTCTCTTCATAGTTATTTTTATTGGAAGTTATCTAGGCCTAGGCTTAAGTGTTAGGACAATAGTTTGATTTGATTTTTATCTTGGCAATGGCTGGTCCAAGTTCAAGGGTAAATGACTCAGATATATTATATTATTTAGACCCTATTGACAGTGAGAGTGACTTTGTGTTTAAAAGTGACTGATACCACTTGTACCGTGGCTACAAACATTTACCACCAGTTCTCCGCCACCAAGCGTACATTGTGCACTTACCCCGTTTAACTGTAAAGCCAGCGCTAGGTATAGAGCGAGAAAACGCCAGCCAACAACTCTATCACCGCTCACGACAAACAAGATCTGAAACCTGGCCGCGATGTGCAATTGTTTCCACAGGCCTTAATCGGAGTAGTGCTTAATGCGCAAACACGGCCTTGTGAATATTGTTGGAGCTGAAGTGTAAAGTGTGCCCTCCCCCATCTTCGTCTGGTACCTATCAGCATTGTGCGCAGGCGCCGATGAGGTAATCTGATAACTCATTGGCTGTGAATGACATCACCCTTATGTCAGACTTTCCATCCATATTCCCCCCGCTGTTACAATCTGAATATAAGCAAGTGCCTAGAAATGCTCTTTACTCTAAGGAACATATTAGGATGTAAGTAGTCATAATGTTGGGGATTCATATGATTTTTTTTTAAAAATTTACATAAGCGGCTAGGGTCTGTCTTTAACAATAAATTTGTAGCCGTCTCTTTATGCATTTCAAGAAGTTAACTTTGATTTATATTATGTCTTTCACGCTTGAATATTATGAGTTCTGAGTTGATAATCTGTTGCGGAGACAGTTTTAATAATAACGGTTTATTACGGCTAATCTTGTTTTGAGATTACCTAAATAATTGACCTTTGATCATTCGGAGTTCGTCGATATCGTTTTGGTCTAAGGGTTAGGTCTTAACGCACTAGCGTGCCACTTAAATTATTTTTAGATATGAACCAGGGGTTGGCCACGATTAAAGTGGTAGGATGTTAAGTGTTGAAGGAAAGGAATAGCCTTGATTATAATAATTATTTTTCCAAATACAATTTATTGACGAGTCAGTCGTTAGGGGACATTTGAATTGGATATAACACTTATTTATATATTTTTTATAGAATTCCCTTTATCATGTTGTATATTACGGGCATAATACCTAGTTTTATCATTGTAATATTTCTATGCTGTCATTTGATATCGCCACTTGCCCCTGAATTTAATAATTTCTAAATTAATTATAATTTTCATAAATTGGAGAGTTATTCATATTTTGTTTATATGTCAAATATATTGCGTAGAAATCGCAGTCTTAATACATCTAGTGTTATTATAAATATATATTTTTATCTGTTATAAATAAACTATCAGAGGCCAATATTATTACTATTCATGGTTCTGCTTAATGCCTGGGCTTTATTTAACATGAACACTTATTCCCTTATGTTGTTAAATGGGTAGGTCCAGTCACATGGGTTTGGTTAGGTTGGGCAGTGATGATTATAGATCCCTGATAATTAACTTGTGTATTTTCTTTTGTGTGACACTTTCACTTTGGTGGCAATCTGGGGCATTCCTGGTTAAATAGGGAAAGGACGCTACCACCACGGAGGGTGGTCGACACTAGTGATGACAATAACCCAGATCTTACGACTTCGCGGACACTATTTTCCCAAACACAGGTGCTGACTTCAAAATGTTAAGTACTGTCCCGTATACATGATTTAAAAAAAAGTAATTTAGTTTAGAATCAGACAAACCTACAAACACCAAACTTATATAGAATTTTATAGAAATAAATGCTCTTTCTTGCATGATGACTGATGAAGAAGGAAGAAGTGAAAAAAAAGATATTTTTTTTAACTTTGAATAATAAATTTTGATTCAAGTTTTCAAATTTCAATATTTTTTTCCAAAATATTTGAAGTCAAATGATTTATGAAATAGTTTTTTTTCCTAAATCATAGAAGTACACATTTCCACATAAAGCGTATTTTTTTTAAACTCTAAACTCAAATTTCAAACTTTCTATCCAGTCAGAGATATATTCTTAAAATTTTTGCCAACATTTTGCTGAAAACTATGTTTAACGTATCAAACCACTTCTTAAATAATCCGGGATTCCTAAAAGTCTGAACGCCTCTCAGTGTTCTTCCATGCAGCGAGCGCCCTTAACCACTTTGAATATCAACTTGGATAGTCTTTAAACACACATTTGAAAAAACACATTTATTTAATTGAAAATACAAATTTCATTGTTTTAAATCACCAAACATACACACACACGCGCGCATGTTTACGAACCATTATTTTTCTAATTTTTCTATAAAATGTTTTAACATAATTTTATAAAAATGTTTTCATTCAACGTTAGGTATTTCTGTTGATATTTATAGTACACTGCAAAAAGAACAAATAACAAGATCAGATACTGATACCAAAATAAGCAACTTGCCCACTTGATTTATTCACCATTGGAAGTTATTCCTTCCGGTTATGTTTGTGTTTAACGCCTGTAATAGTGGTTATTTAAATCAAGGTTTGTGGTTAGTTATTTTCATTCTATGATGTAATAAGTTAATACACTTTTATAATTGAGAAATATAATTATATATAATATCATAATGTATTTCAAATAAGCCTCTGTGAGCAAAATCTGTGTTATATTAAATTTCAAAGTTTTATTTCCAATCAAGATATAGCCTACGACTGATTAAACAATATAATGAATACATTTTTTCTGCACAAAAATAAAATCTGTTTTCAATAATAATGGTTGGGTTTTATATAAGAATTAACATGCTTAGGTTTACTTTCTACTGTCCAATTATCCATATGAATCTAAAATAAACTGTACGAAGGGCATTATAAGACAGCTGCAACATTTACTAAAACTATTTGCCATTCATAAGTGAAGCTGAATGCCATGTTTGACTTAAAGTATCAATTCTGACGCAACATAAAAATATAGTTACGTTTTTTCAAGTAGTGACAGCCCAAAAAACCTGTTAATATTAATTTTTTTTATTAATACAATGTTATAGATATCAAGTGCATAGCATATACCTTTTTTTTAAAAATTTACTAAATTTAATCTAAACTTGTGGTGGTAACTTTAAGAATTAATAAAATATCGGATTTGAAATTTTCTTTTTACGTTATATCAAGATTACTCAAAATAGTATCTTAACAGTTGAAAGGAAATGGTGGTTGCCAAAGCTGATTGAGTGGCCATCCCACCATATTTCTTACTTTTCTTTCACAATGTATTTATGGCAATATTAAAATTCAACCAAAACATTATTTATATACATTAAAATTTGTCGGCATACCGTCTGAGGGGCCATTTTTATTATTTACAATAAGATTCTGGTTAGAAAAAAGGCCTTTAAGATGTTCATTCCTACAAAAATTGGAGTACATGTCTATTATATCTATTTAATCTATGAACCCTATTAAGGGTGGATCCAGAAGAAGGCGCATAGCCCCGTCATGAAAAATAGGTATAAATAATAATAATAATAATAATAATAATAATAATAATAAAATTAACTAACTGTATAGCTATGTAAGAAAGCAAACGCTTGTACAGTATAATTTAATGAACATGACCACCGAAGCATAGTACTAGTTCTTCTGTCACATAATATCTTACTATCTAAATTTCAACTATTTAATTTTTTAAATTTCTTTTTGTGTGGACAATAATTGTTAAATGAACCCCTGCTTCGTTCCGTGAGAGTGCCCCATCCACCCTCATGAAAAGCCTAATCCCATGAGTGTGCCCACACTCCCTCCACCCTAACGGAAATGCTGGATCCACCCTTGAACACTTTAGAAGTGATAATTTAATTTAGAAACAAAACTGTTGTGTGGATCTTGTATGCCAGTCAAAAGAGGCTTTCCTTTCTCTTTAATCTGTCTAATTTGACTCTTAATTTTGTATTGATTATACCATAGATATAGTACATTTAATAACACCTAAATATTACATTTTTTTGTAATTTGCATTATGGTCAAAAGTTAAAGTTAAAGTATTAAATTACAATGTGAAAACATGATAATTGGCTCAAAATGGCCTTATTCTCTTATTTTATAGCCTACAAGTTTTATATTGGTAAAAATATTTGAAAATAGATGGACCTTAAAAAAAGTTATGCTATAGCATTTCTTCCCTTTATCTTTTCATAATAAATTGTTTGTAAAATTATATTCAATTTACTACTATTCAGGATATATTATAAAATAAATGATTATACCTTTCAGTTATTAAAAAAGCTAGATTATGCTTCAATACTTACCTCTATGTTTTTGGTGGAAATAATAATAAATAATACATAGCAGCGTGTTTTACTACCTGTTTGGGTTATAAACCAATCGTATATAAAAGATTCCTATTTCTTTCAATGTGCTTAGTGATGGTTCTGTGTTTTTTATAGAACATAGCAAGGCAGTAAGAAAGAGTTGGCTCTGAGCGTCTAACAGGCATAGTAGACATGCAAGAAGCAGGTCCCTTCAAGTTCTGACAAATTAAACAAGAATTTTAGCCATCTAATAAGTGTGTTGAGAAACTCCAGAGTTAACATGTGTTTGTAGGAAAATAATTAAGGAGTACTCTTTAGGTTATGTTGGTTGGAGCTGTCTAAAGTTTTTGTAATTACTTTTTTAATGGAACGAAAATGGGTCACAACATGAATTTCCAAACTAGTGTTGGTATTTGTGGTCATACTTTATATAATATGTACATAATACATATGTCATATATTTCTTCAAATCCAACTGTTTTCCTCACAAGAAAAAGTTCAGTATAAGTTATAACTGATTATGATTTAATAATTGACTATGCATAAGAATCATTTTGACAACTGTCACCAACATAACTTACAGAGCACTCCATGATTATTCTCTGAATGTTTTTTTAAAACTATTAGATCTAGCAAGCATTTGAAATGCACATGTTAACTCTCTGGAGGCTTACAACACACTGATTAGATGGCTGCAACTCTTGTTTAGTTCATCACAACTTATAAGAACCTGCTTCATGCAGGTCTATGCCTGTAAGAGCATGCTCCTTCTTACTGCCTTGCTATGTACCAGAAAAACACAGAAGATTCAATAAGCACATTGGAAGAAATAGGCTATCGTATAAACCATTGTTGATTAACAAAATCACAAATGAATCTATTGAAGCATAAACTAGTTTTTATTATAAGTGGAAACTGTAATGCATTAGCATATCATGAATCATTTGAATTAAATATAGTTTTAGAAACAATTTATTTAAGATAAAATTCACCGTTATAGAGGAAAGAAACACATTTAGCCTAGCTTTGTTGTTAAAAAAAAAAAGGGTTGGTTCTTTTATTTATGCCCTGTATCATATGTTTTCTCACTGTAATTTTTAAATATATTTGACAGCCTGTAACATGAACATCAGCCTGAACCCCAAAATGAAACTCACAGATTTTACTAAGTACTAGCAGGAGAATCCATTGTCAAAATTTCAAATGGTTTGCAGGTCCCCCTTTCAATATATATGACCTTGAAATGACAACTTTTGGGCATTTTCAAATCTTGGGGCTAAAAATTGGCTGAAAGGGGTTAAAATTCTGAATTTCTTTCACAGCAGCTGGAAACCTTTTCCCTTCCTGTCATGGTTCTTGTTAAACAAAATTCCATCCTATGATTTCAAACCAGTTTGATTTTACAGACCTTTAAAATTGGCCAAATTGTTCAATACATGCTGTTACATGTGGAGGGTGGGTACATCAAAGTGTTACATAACACAGAACTTATACTCAAATTCTAACGTTAAAAAATAATATTGTTTGTTTATCAATATTTTGAATGTGCTTAGGTGGCATTGTCTGCCCAAGACTACGAACGCCAATCACATTCAAAAACACATATTTTCATGTGCATGACAGTGAGATGTTTATACTCATGGCACTTGTTTAGATTTGACCAATCTACTGACCCCCTCACATGCTTTTAGTTGGATAACAGCTGTCAGTCAAAGCGGTCTTCATTCATAAGTATAGTTGCGTTGGAGTATAATTTAAATTCCTACTGCACATTCTTTTACATTGACCGTGAATAATCACTTGTATTTGTACAAAAATAAAAATAATTTCTTCAAAAAGAAGAGACTTGTTCATTGCTTGAATATAAAAAGCAATATCCAGAAAAAAAAGTGGAAGAATCTCAAAAAGATGTTGTAGTGACATGGAAAGAAGGAAAATTACAGAATTTATCTCAAGGCAGGTTTGAGGAGTCCATCAATAGTGTTATTTCTTCATATGAATGTTATGAAAAGTTAAACTTCAAACATCACTAATTATTTTCAAAATGTAGGGGTATTTAAGACTATAGCCTTTCCCTTATGATAAATCTAGTGTGTATCTATATGAATGCAACTATTATACACCCGCTACGGTGGCCAAATTGATTAATTGTAATTCTCTCAGTTGACTAGATGGCCGATGTTGGGGAGATGGAGTTCGAATACTAGTCAGGTTTATTGAGGGTTGCTTTTCCTAAATGGTTTCCCACTCTCCATCCATGCAAATGATAGTATATTTTCTTTAAAATTATAAATTTTTGGTAAACATTTTGTAGTATGGTATAGTCCAATATTAGTGGTTCTAATTATTTTTATATTATATTTATCTAAGTGAGTATAAATGAGTAAGGTAGAATTTTAGAGGCAATCTACCCTCATTAACGTGGGGAGAGAGAGAGTATAAAACCATCTAGGAAAAGCCACTACGAGTACAGGTATTCGAACCCCGGTCTCTGTTTCATTGGCCATCTAGTCTTTTTCAAGAGTGAAGCAAGGATCCAGGATCAATGTTGTAACAAAATGTGAGTCTAGGAATTGATAAGATAATTAAAGTAATAGTGTAGATTAATCCGAAATATAATTTTGATGATAATATGACTATCAAAAAAAGTACACAATATTGAGAAAGATGTCTTTCCTATGCGTCAAGAATGAGATGTGGGCAATTTAACATCATTATGTTGCGCCACTACAGAAAAAGACCATCCTAGTCAGCACACAGTAGTACCGTTCTGCTCTTACTCAGATCGAAAACCTGACATCCATAACCTAAGTAGAGCAGAGGTTTTTCCTCATGAACCTGAGGAATTTGAACTTGACACCTTTATGTCTGTATAAATAATAATACTCTCTGAAATCATTTATAATCAGGATTTAAAATAGTATTTAAGAAGTATTAAATCTGACTCCCTCTTTTAGTATCACAAAATGTCCCTATGAAATAATGGTGTTCGTTATTGAGGAGAAAAGTTACGTTACACAGCCTATGTCTACATGGTGTTACATGAGGAGGAGGGTAGGCTAAAAAGGTAAGAAATAAGCGTTACGTGGTTTATGGATGATCCCTTATCTGCTTAAGTGATCACATGGCCAAAAGTTACTCTTGCAATAGGCTGGACTGTTGGTAGCAGGTAGATTGGAGTTCGAGCCTTGGTCTGTTTACTAAGGTTTTTTTTACATCTTAAAGGTTTCCCACTTTCCTCTGACTAATGTGGGTACATTTACTCTAAATTCTAACTTTTTTTCTGTACCCCACTAGAGTAAATATTTGGATAGCTGAAATTAGTAAGAAAATTGAAAATAAGGAAAATATGATTGTTTACCCAAAAGTTCAGGAAATTTTTCCTTTGCCTCTAAAAATATGGGGTTTTAGGTAACACAAATTTGACTCCCAAACTTTCAGAAAGGAGGAGTGTAGTTAACTCATTATTTATGTGTGTGTGTTTAATATATTTTAAATGGCCCCAAAAAGCAGTTGGTTCCATTGGAAATTTTATATTGTTTGAAACGGGAGTATGCAGAGTGCTAGTGTCATTTATTTAATATTCATATATTTATCAAAAGTGGTTCCATTTATAGTAATTGAAGAAAAGGAAGTTGGGGATAATACCTTTTATTGTTAGGTTTTCTGATATGGAAATTTAAGTTTTCCAAACTAAATTTTGATTTTAATCATTCTATATCTGTGCCTGCAAAGTAAAAATCTCTAAATGACCTTTTTCAACTTTTAACATAGAAATAAATTTGATTCCTATATCTAATACTAATTATCTATTGTTTGGCACCCTATCATTTTATGTTCATGATCATGCTATCTAAGAAATTCAAACAGTGGCATAAGCCGAACCTAGAAGGGTTTATAATGGAAATACACAAATTAAATAATGAATAGCTACTTACTTGACAAAATGCTGGAATACAAACTTTAATACATCAAAGTTAACAACAGGTAGTTTCTTCAAAAGTCCACGAAGAGCCAGTAATCTGCAACTCCGGTCTGTTATAACTAAAATCATAAACATAAATAAGTTTCATATGATAAATGGTTATGAAATATAACATTTTAAAAATTAATAAAGGCAAAGATTATGTTTTAAGTTTTTTTTTGTTTCTAAGCCTTTTGTTTTAACTGAGTCCAAAGGTACTTTGTTTTATATTTTGAATTGTTACTCTTTTTACTACTTCAACAATGAAAGATCTTCCTCCCTCAATCCCACCCTCTTTTACTTGACATTATCAGTTGGCTTATGACTCTTCAAAAAACAATATTTTTGTGTGAGGTCCTAATTTTAGTTGGTTGTTGTGTGGGTGTATTCCTTATCTTAATTTTAATGTTTTACTAGAATCTAGGGTTAAATTTGTAGTAGACTTCATTTATGGGGATAATAGAGCCTCAACAAAATCAGGCTTACAAGGACCTAACCTACCATTCAGTAAAATCTATATTTTCAGGTAATCTTTTACCATTCTAATTTCTCTACAGTCCACTTCTCGATTATGTTGGCTACCAGATTAGTTAATGGAACTCCGAATCACGGATTGTTATTTTATTAGCTAATCTAAATATATAATTGACATGGTTTTCACTACTGCTCGAAACTCCCCCTTTGTTTAGCCTGAATTCACAAGTTTATTACTGTGGTAATTAATTAAATGAAATCTGTTTCATTGGTACACTAACCTTTCTCTTTGTTAAGCTTGAATACACGAGTTTATTATAAACGTTACCTTTGTTGAGCTTGAATTTGAAAATATATGGTTGTGGTGATTGCAAATTCTTTTCAAATCTAAATACATTTAACTCTGTCATTTTCAAAAGAAAAATTAGTTCTGGATTACAAAAATATATTAATTGTATTTATGACAACATATTTAATAAAAATACATGGACATAAAATGTAGCCTGATTTCAAATATTCTACGTGCACTCAAAATGTCAAATGATTGGTCCGACATCATTCATGAGTAGCGGCTAGTCAGTCAATGATAATACATGTATATTGAATTGATTCCGGTTTGTTTATGTGACTGTTTATTTTCGTTCTTATCCTGGCATGTATTTTATCTACTGTTTGTGATATACTCATTCACATTATTAAAATATAATCAATTTTATTTGTGAATTTTATTTATTACTTTAATTCTGGTGTTGTATTTCTCAACTTTCTAAAACCAAAGAAAATAAGAAAATGATAGAAAGAGGTTCAAGAGTGAAAACCAGTCGAATGGTCAAAATTACTGACTTTACTGACTGAAATACCAAAAAAACTGACCAATTACTGACAAATTTAATTACAGCCTTTCAATAAACTGGAGTTTTAAAAGTAAAATTGGGGTTCATTAAAAACATTCTTTTAATTATTATCTGGCCTCCACCATCCTCATAGCCAAACATCGCTCTGACCTCCATGGAAACAGAAGTACAAACAATGGAAACAAGAAGAGGAAAATATAGTCCAACAGTTACAATTTGGCAGCCCGGTTTAACTAAAATATAGGCCTAACTTAAAAATTCGCTTACGAGAAGATAAAACTGATAGTATTACTTACTTGCTAAGTCCACAATACTCTTAAGTATAAATTAAACCTTTTTTAAATGATGGGAAGTCATTAGCCATTTCTGCACTAAATTTTATCTGTCATTTTGGTTCCATGATGATGGGGAATAGCAATAACCATAAAGAGTAGATACAACACAACCCAATCACTCACTCAGGCATGCGCTCCCGCTAGACTAAAATTAGTTCAACTCGCTAAGAAATATCATTGTGTTGTGGTACAAATAAGTAGTGGAATGTGGAAATGAGACACTAACATGATTAGTGGAGTGACGCTGATGGACGTTTCACGGCGCTACTGTATTGTGTGTGTGCCCAGGACACAAGACAACACATTCTTAACATAATGCAATCTACTTCTGCATTTTTAAACCTAAAATTGGGATTTTCATTGAATTTTTTAATTTTGGCGGGACACTTTCCAATCTTATCTAAAATCAGGACAATCTCGATTTTTCAGGACATATGACAACCCTGCATATGCAGGTTGTTGAGCTGAGGGTAATTCATAAAGTTTTATTAGTCAGTATAAAATAGACAAGCCGAGATAGTTCAACGGCAGAATGTCCAACTTACGCAGCCGTGCTAATCTCATAGCAGTGCATTGGGAGTGGTTTTACAAATGTGATTCCCTCAACTCCCTTCACTCTAATTCAAGTGCATTTTCAGGTGACACTTCCTTTCTAATCCCAAGCCAATATGTTTACGTTGTTATAAACCTGATTACTCATGTTGACACGTACAAATATAAAAGTTGGTATTTTCAGAAAAAACCCTAGCTTAGATAATAGACAATAAATTACTCTTACTATGTCAATGGTTTTTTGAATAACTATTTTGGTCTGTTAAAAAGTATAAAGAGTGTGTATTCTAAAAAAAAATACCTCGTTTAGTTATGGAAGAAAACAACACTATACAATTCATTGTATATAAAAACTCCACAAAGGATAAAAAAAATAGCATAATGCCATAACTGAGTCATTGGTGGCTGTGATATAAATGATTGCTCTTAGTGGCTGAAAAATCCCTTACAATTATAATAATTGTAAGGGATTGCATATTTAAAAATCAAATTGCCAAAGCAATTATTTAAGCATGCATTGGCGTACTAAGCCAAGGGTCCCAGGTTTGATTCCCGTGTCCAGGTGTCATTTTTCAATTTTCAGAATATAATATCTAGATGGAGAATTCCGCACTAAAAGCATAAATAATAGATTCGGCTATTTGATTCTTAAAATATCACAAGTTATGCACACACTTGGTGCAAAAAATATTCCCCAAGGTGCACAAAAAACCAAGCAATTTGGTAGTGCTTTGACTTTTCTCAAACAATACAGCGATGAAGGTTATGAATTTATAAGCCACATCATCAATCACATTACACCGGAATCAAAACAGCAGTCCATGGAGTGGGGGCACAACACTTCTCCGAAAAGCAGAAATTCAAGCAAACAATTTCAACCTGGAAGATTGCGGGCACCGTTTTTTGGGACAAAAAGGGAGTTTTTCTTATTGATTTCATGCCCTAGGGCACAATAAAAATGCTGCATTATGTAACGAGACGTAGAAGAAATTGCGTTGAGTGATCAAAAACAAAAGGAGAGGCACACTCAGATGCTTTATTGTGTTTATTCACAATAATTCTTGACCACACACTGCTGGTCGAATCCAAGAGCTCATTAAGTCATATGGCTGGGAAAAACTGAATCATCTCCTTAAAGCCTAGAGTGAGCGCCAAATGACCTTTACTTGTTCCTGCTGTTGAAGGGGTTCCATGCTGGTCAGTGCTATGACATCAAACAAGCTGTGCAACATTGGCTGTCTTTAGAGGTGGCTTCATTTTATAAGAAAGGTATTCAGAAATTGGTGCCATTCTATGACAAATACCTTAATATTGGTAGAAACTAATTGGAAAAGTAGTTTAAGGTATGGCCTTTGTTGTAACAACAAAATTGTTTAAAAGAATAAAGTGTCTCTATTTTTTGATAGCCAAACGTTCTTTTCTTTCCGAATACACCTCGTACCTAGGCCTTTTGATTAAATACAATAAAATTATCTACACAACAAAACAATTGTAAGGCTAGTAATAAAATGATAACATTTAAATCTCTTTTTGCTGCTTTTAACCATGTTTTTTTTGTTCGAATGTCTTTGGGAACATGAATAAATAATTTATGTGGAGTAGAAATTGTAGTGTTTGTAGACAATAGTGGAAAACACAATATATAAAGTTTTTTTAAACAAAGACATTGGTAATATAGAGAGATAAAAGTATAACATTACATGGAAAAACCAGCTATTAAAATGATTTATAGAATATAACAAAATATCAAATTTACACAATTAAAAACAATTATTATAATACTAATTTAATAAAAAAGAATAATAATGAAAACTAATCAGAAATAACACAATAAACAACATTAACAAAGTACTAAATATATAGAATAAGGCAGTCTACTTCTCAAGAGTGATGTCTTATGAAAACAATAAGGTGTGTGCTCGTTTTTGCGCGGCGAATAGAATGCTAGTTTTGAGACCAATATAAGCTATTTAAAAAACCTATAAAAAGGTAAAACTACAAATATAGTTGCTTATTAGAAGGTTTTTATACAACTGAATTAGATGGTTTTAAAAATTTAAAAGAATTGTCAATTGCTTGGATTCATAAATCATTGTAGACCCATGCTCATTATCTTTGAAGAAATTAAGTCAGACTAAAGTACTAGCTTCTGGCTGATACTGTATGTCAAAGAATTTAACAATATAATTAATTCTTTAAGGTAAACCTAATCCTTTTCAGGGGGATTTATCAATTTCAGCAAGCAGAGCCATCTTCCGATTTTGAGGTTGGTTGGACTGGTCTTTTTAATAACACATTTAGCAGACATAAGAGGTTATGTTTTAGTTTACCTTTAGATTTATTTAAGCAATTCTGTTATTGTTTAACTTAATTTAGTAATAACGTTTGTATAATAGTATAATGTAAGTATTATGTGTACATATATTGATGCTCTCCCCTCTTTTAACAAATCGTACCAAATTATGTAGGCTACAAAGACATCTCTAGTTTTTATTTTGCAGTTTTTGTCTATGAATTAGCAGCAATTTGTTTTAGTGCTCATGGTGTAATGGGGGGAGGGGTTATTGCAGAAGACAAGATAAATCAAGTCCATCAACTCTCCCCATTACAGGCAACGTATCGGGCTATTTCAGAAAAGATAAATCCGGTTCATCCAAGTCACACATTATTTCTTCTTGAATAAAAAGTAAATAAAAAAACTAAAATCTCTAAATTTATCTTATAAAATTTTCAACTATTAAAAATAGAAAATAAAATGAAAATATTAATAAAATATAAATGAAATTTAATTGTACATCAGTTAAACACATACCTTCAAGATTGAGGTAAGATGATGAAACTTGTTTGTTACTTCTTCTCGCACCTAAAATGAAAAACGGTTCACAAACATTAGAGGATGAAATTTTATTAGCAATTTGATAGTTTGACATAAAATATTATTTAAAAAATAAAATTAATGTGTTTAATCGTGGATGATCTGGATGGGCAGTAAGCAGCAAAGCAAAAAATAGATGTTATTTAATATTATTGAATTTAAAAGAGGTGTACTGATTCAGTTAAAATGATTACATATAGTAATTAAGGAAAAATTGTGTCTAACTACTGTATTATGGTAATTAATTAATGATTAATCCCAATTACTGATTATTCATTTATTGAAAGCTAATACAAATTGTAAAATATAATTATGTTTAAGATTATTATAACAGTTAATTTAAATCATTAAGGATGATTTAAAAATCAAATATTTTATACTTAATTTGTGACATTAGAGCAATATGGCGTATTGTTGAATGGAAATAAATCGTATCTAATATCAGTGGTGTAGTCCTGAGGAAAAGGAACCTAAACTACCTCTATATCTAAACCTTCTAAATATAATATTGGGTTGAGATTTTAACGTTTAACATTTATAATATTTTTAAATAGTTTTATAGATACAGACACCAGATATAAATAGGTAATGGTAATGTAACTAAGTTGATTAATTTTATGAAACTCTTTTAAAGATATAAGGAAATTCATTTATATTATGTTCAGGAACATGTCACTGACATGTGGCGATGATGACAGTTGAATGATGATGAAACAACCTGGTCTGAATGGTAGTAGGTCCCCATTGCCTCATAGGGGGTAAAAATCTTCTATAGTGAATCTGTTATTTGCTTTACATGTGTGGAATATGATATTTAATCATTAATAATTTTATAATTATCTATACACAGTAATAAAGGTTCTGAAAGGGGGGAGACTTGCTTTATGTTATCATGTAAAAAAATCAATGTGGGTGGCAGTGACAAATTTGAATAGCTAAGAAAATGGCAGCTCGTATGTTAATGAGAGCAAATATAATTAGTTAAGTATGCAACTAATAATTATGGATTTTATCCTGATCAGAACAAAAAAGTAAAATTAATTTAGTAAATCAAACCATTTGGGCATCGCTAAAAGACATAACCCCTCCCCCATCACTCATTCCCAACAGTCAAGAAATAATTTAACGACTAAAGACTTTCTCTATCTTACGCCTTGGGCATAGCTAGGCAAACTATTTTGCAGTTATGTGTGAAGGCTTAGCATACCTCGCGGGCTGAGCCAATAAGTTGCTACCTTTCAATCTTGACGGAGTGTACATAACATCTGACAAAATTTCCGCATTTCTAAGTTCAACAAAAACAGCTAAGTTCTTTTCCAAGTTCAAAAAATCCCCCTAAGAAACACAAAACATCAAACTTTAGTGCTCCTGCACGCAGAGAGCCTATTATCTGCTCAGCAACAGTCAAGTAGTAAACGTGTTTTCTACGCGAGATTTCAGGCTTTTTTTTGTCATCATCGAGGCAATTTTACTTTAAACTAAACAAAATAAGTTCAAATTACATGTGATTTTTTAACATTGTTTTAATAGAAATTTCAAGGGACCAAGGGAAAAGTTCGAATTAAACATGATTTCAAATTGTATACAGTCAAATCATCCAAGTTTACGGTATTAGTGTTTTCTTTTAAGATTGCTCTAGAAACCTTTTCATCATTGGGTGACTTTGTAATAATAATAATAATAATAATAATAATAATAATAATAATAATAATAATAATAATTCCTAGGTCAGGAAAAATAATGTTTTACCTTGAGATGGACTGAAAAAATATATAATTATTTCCCCCCAAAATACAGTAACGAAAAAAAAAATTGCACACACGAAACAAAAACAAGTAAAAAAAGATGACATTACTGACAAGATGAAAAACAGATTTTTACCGACTTTTCTGATCAGTTTTCACCAATCACGATATATGATTTCGATGTTTTTTTAAAATGCTGATAACAAATTTAAAAAGACTTTTGCTATCACCCACAGATTAATTTTTTTTATAAGAACACAGTTTTTATTAATCTATTTCACAAGCATATAAAGAATTGCCTTGTTTATTTATCCCCATTAATTTTATTTGAATACTCAATGATTTGATTTATAGTTTTTCTAAATTGATTTAAACATAAAATATAACACTTCATTATTATGTTTTTATATCAAAGAACAAAAATAGAGATTTATTTTATAAGCCTATGTATGATGTATTCAGACGGTGAGTCAGATAAAAGCTAATTTAGAGAAATTTGAGTAGGAAGACAATGGTCTTAAACATCATCAAACAAGTACTTTTCAACTGATTATACAATATACTACTTACTGTCAAAGAGTTGAAATACCTTTTCCCCTCAGCATTGCAATAAAAATAATTCTTAGAATTGATTAATGGCTGTAACTGCTGTGCCCATCCACCAAATTTTAGTAGCCTTACTAAAAAAGTTGGTTTAAACAGTTTAGTGTGGTTACATCAGTGGATAAGTGAGTACTGTGTTGCATTATGCCCCGAAAGTGTGAAAATGATGTAGACCCTTTTTGTCACATGTGTGGTGACTGACTATACTATAAAATTTAATCGCAAGACTTTAACAACAATGATTAAGAAAACAAATTAACTCTACTTTGGGTGCAAAATAGGAGACCAGTATAAACCTTGGGCTCCTTACATTGTATGTAGTAACCCCTGCCAGTTCCTAAGCCATCCAAAACATGGTACATTGTTGAAAACAATAGAGACGAGTTGGTCTCCATAGAACAGGGCATTAACTATCCGGACTTTCAGCCCTCTACATCAAATGAACCACATCTTATCTCACAGAATGAGGTCAAGACTTAGTAAGGGACTTGAACTTATCCTAAAGTCATGCTGAATTGTTGGGATCATGAATACAAGGCTGGAGCTTACCGCAGAAGAATACAAATATTTCAATACTTCACTACCAGCAAAATTATCTCACTTAGTATTTTGCTTCAGCTGGTGATTTAATTTATTGTACAGATAATGATATGGTCATGGCTGCAGTAGGAAAAGATCACAATACAACAAGAGTGGTGACTTTTAATTGATTCATCAAAGTTTAAAGGCAGTTCTTCTTCACAAAGGTAAAATACATCCCTCCATATCAATCGCTTATACATTGCATAAAAAGAAAACCTAAAAAAACATAGAAAATTTACTTGACTAAATTATTATTATTATTAGCACCGCGTCTTACTACCCGTTCGGGTTATACGCACTTACGCTAATGTGTAATGGTAGGGTGATTGCGAGATGAAATGGAGGACCTACAGTTTAACGTGGAATCCGAACCACGGTGGAGGCCTGGCATTCCCCACATTCATAAGATGTCTTGTCAGCTTGACTAAATAAACCACAACAGTAGCTGCTTTATTTGTGAACGGGTTAGCAATTCCAAGGACAAACATTACGCAATGAAACATCGAAATAATTAAGTATTCAAATAGCCAAAGTTATTATTTATGCTTTTTAGTGAAGATTACTCCATATAGATTTCATATTCTGAAAATTGAAAAATGACACCTGGACGGATGTGCGGTAATCGTCTGCTACAAATGTGTGATTTTATTAAGATCACGAGCTACCAGATAACACATTTGTAGCCGATGATTTCCGCACGTCCATCATAGACTCTGCCTTAATAATATGAATGAAGAATGACCCTGGGCATGGGACAAATTCTGGATAGATCAGCGGTAAGAGCATTGGCGTACTAAACCCAAGGTCGATTCCCGTGTCCAGGTGTCATTTTTAAATTTTCATAATTGGAATAATTGTCAGAAACTGACCTTAGGGAAAAAAAAGTTGTCCATGATCCTTTAGTTGATGCCATAAAAGTAATTTTACCACCATTTCATTAAAATAGGTTTATTAAAAAAAACTTTGTCAAAGTAATGAAGAAAAATGGTCTATTTTTATATCTGTATCAGAAATTCCCCCGCTTGAGTGAGGCAAAGATAAAAGAAGAGATTTTTGTTGGTAGGAACCTTACCAAGAATAAAACTTTTGATTCTACTCTTAATGAGGTTGAACTCGCAGTATGGAAAGCATTCAAAAATGTAGCTAGCATATTTTTGGGAAACAATAAAGCAGGCAACTACCAGGAAATCGTGTGAAAACTGCTTCAGTCATATGAAACATGTCACTTAAGTTTCACTTTTTACACTCACATTTGGAACTTCCCGCAAAAGCCCGGTGAAAAAGGTTTGAGTTATTAAAGGAAAACATAACAGAACATCACACAAACAATGTTTTACATATTAAGTTTTTCAGATAGGTTATTTACATACCATGCAACATATCAAACTGATTTATAGAGAAACAAATCAATCAAGTTAATAGAAACACACCAATACTTTTATTTTTCCTTCACAGAGGTAAATGTCATCCATGTTACCTTACAAAGGTGCTAAGTGTCATACATACTTCCCTTTCAATGGTGCTAAATGCTACGAATACTTCCCTTGCAATGGTGCTAAATGCTACGAATACTTCCCTTGCAATGGTACTAGTTGGCATAGAAACATTTTAACAAAAGGTCTGATGTAATCTTAATTTTCTTTTTAACACAGGTGATATTTTTACTACCTAAGATTAATGTTTATCATACACTAAAAAAATTCATTTTAAGTTTCATTCACTATTAAAATGTAGGGTAACACTGTCCCAAATATGATAGAATAAAAAGTTTCATTGTTTATGAGCAATGTTATCCTAATTGGAACATCTTAAAAGGGCCCAATGCATATAACAGGGAATCTACATATTTTAATTTGGTACAAGTCCAAATATTTTCATGTAAAAGTTTTTTTTAGGTGGAATGTACTCCATTATGGATTCCAGGTCGCGCTTATTTTCCATTGTTATGTTAGGATCTTTGTTAAGAATGCAAAGTGTTGCAGTCACTCTTATTAAGAAAGGGAATCAGCTTCCAGTCCTCTTAAGATATTGTTTCTTTAATAGCCTTACATACAAGTTCTGGGTGCTCACAATCCACTCGCAACTATGCAACTTTACTTATATTCAGTTTCATATAAGTGTGGCATATCTTTCAAAAAAGTTTTCCTTAGGCATTTTGACTACTTTGAATGGTTTGGTCGTCTTAGCTGAGGTTATAACGTTCTTAAGATCCGAAAGAGTGTATGCCTTCAATGCACATTTGTTTCTTTATAACTGTGAAGTCCCTATCACTTTGTAAGAAACTGTGGCCAGACATTAGAAATGCGCTTAGCACCTTTGAACTACCACAAGCTCAAGACTTAACACTATTTCCATCTTTGGAGAACTGTAGAAACTACATACAATGGTAATAGTGAATATCCCCTTTGTAGGCGTAAGGGCAACCGAAAATAGCACCATTGTACCGCAATAACTAATTTTCCCAGAAAATGGTGCTCACCCCCTCTGACTAGTCAGGTCTTCAATTGTATTTCAGTGTTATTGTTAGTATTTTAGTCACTCCCTTTTTTGGGGGGGAGTAACTTTAACTTTTTTGATTTCCTACTACAATGTTATTAGCATTATAAAGTTTTTTTTTTGTCTTAATATATTTATCCAAACATATTTTTAGTGTAAGCTTTAGTCTAACATTAATGGGTATGATTTTTAGAACTCTCTCTAATACACTTGACTGATTCAAATCTTGACCCATTTTTGGCAATCCAGTATAATACAAGAGTGTCATATCATATTGTATGGGGTTGATAATATTATTTTACATAGGCACACATGCGCATGAGCAAACATGCACACCCACACACACACAAATGGCTTGATTAGGTTAAGTTGATAACGTAGTCTAAATTAAAATTCTTTAGGAAAGATAAGAAATTATTAGATTCAAAGTTAATAAAGCTCAATATTTGTGTAATTAGAAGTCCCTAAGGTAAACTAGTATTCAGGAGAGGCCAGTTATACAATTCAGATTTAAAGTCAGAAAACTTGTTTTGATTTTATTTATTTTCACTAGCAACTTTTCCTTTACAATTTTTTTATTTCTTTATGATTAACTGTAGAGATAGGCGAGAAATATATTTTAAGAGCTATATGAAATGACAATACAAAGATTTCACTAACATTAGATTGAAAGTAATGTTAAAGTTTCACTGTTAAGACAATATAAAGCCAATAAAAAATTAAGTTTGGTTGTTTTTAAATAACTAGTTAATTGTGTGGCTATGATGAGTGTCAACCTATAATCAATAAAAGATGTCAATAGAATCAAGTCTTAGGCATGCCATTATTAAGAAGCAAAAGGGAAGTAATAGTTTTAGACAAAAATATGTTAAGTTTCTAAAGTGATGTTCATTTATTAACAAGTTTGAAAGATAGGATTTTTCAAACATACAGTATTGCATCTGTGTGTAAGAGTTTAACTGAATTATTAATTTTAAAATAATTTTTCAGAGTAAAAAATAAAGACATTTTATAATATGGAACTATTTTGGAAACAGTAAAAAATTACAGATAAAAAATATTAGAATTAATGTATACCTGATATGTCTTCTAGTTCAGCCATCATATCCTGTGTTAAAAGAGGGGGCAGGCGTTTGGAGAAGAAATCTTTCAAAGCAGTAGCTACAGCATTCACCGGAATATCAAGGTCTCGTATATTTAAACCAGGATCTAGGAGTGAAAAAACCCAACTGATATATTACAACTATATGTCTATATATACACTATTATGTCAGTAAAAATGTGCTATTTTGGCTCATGCACTAACTGTATGATATATTAATAAACACAATTTCTTGCCAATTAAAACCAGCATTTATTTAAGCATTATATCACAAATGTCATCATGTTTGGCTTAGCAGCCCAATTTGCTGTGGGCTTATTCCCCTTGAAATCACCAAATTTGAGAATATCACAGTGACCCCACACCCAGAATTTCTTTATACTTGTTTCTCTGTGGGTATATACAAGCTAGAGCTAAAACACTTTTGATCAAATTTTTAGTGGATAAATGGAACCTTTTGACAGGGGGTGGGGAAGTGTTTCTTGCTAAGGCAGTTGCGCTGAATTGGGTTTCAGTTATTTAAAATATTTATGAAATTTTTATTTATTAACTAATTTTGTACACCTTGGTGTCAAATTAGTACCTTAAACACAATTTAGGAATATGAGAATATTCAAATTTTCAAGCCAAGCTTTACGTATATACTCAAATTCAGGATCAAAAAGATTTGTCGGCTTGCAAATTAGAGTGTCTTGAAAAAAGTTAAAGCAGGGAGAACCCACCACCCTTTAACAGCATTTCTTGCCGGAAGCCAGTCACGCGCCAAGTCACTAAAAGGGGTCCTAAATCACCCCACCTTACCCAACCCTGCATCAAAACGCTACTAACTTCTTCACTCTTATAACGATTTGTAAACTTAAAAATTCCTCTGAACTATTCTCAGTGGGGGAAGAGGTCTATCTAGGTTAAATTATTTTTATGACTGATTGTTAAACTTGTAAGGTTGGGGGAAGTTAAAACTTTTTAAGGGGAGAGGTATGGTGCATATAATAAATATTAATATGAAGATTGAAGTGAAATCTGCTGGTAGAAGATGGAAGTCGACACTTAAGACTATAGTATCAACGAGGTGAAACCAGAAAGAGAAATACATAAATGATGTATGGCAGTCAAGGATTGAGGTAGGTGCTTCATAATATCCACGCTAGTAACACATCCCAGGGTATGATATAACACTCATGGAAAGACTGTCACTTACTTTTATTCACTCAAATTAGTTTAAATATCTTAATGTTTTATTGTGAAGGTAATTATTAAAGTTCATGCCATTAAATTATGTAACTATAATAAATGTTTTTCTACCATAAGATTTTATTGCCAAGGTATTTATAAAAATTCATGCCACTATATTATGTAACTATTATAAAATGTGTTTCTATCATACTTCCATGACCTATTTTTAATCTCCATTTTCCCAACCTGTTCTGTAACTTTTATATATGCAATATTGGTGTTAATGAATAAAGTGAGCTAAGCAAATTATACCATGAAATATAATAAAATTATATAATTGTAAAAAAACAAAGCACAAATCTAAGAAAAAACATCCCCCCCCCCCTTTCCACACACACATTAATATTTTGACACTCTTATTGAGACTTCCTCAGGAAGTAGTAGTGGTAGTACTAAGATGGTCTTACTACTACTACTACTACTACTTGAGGAATATGTTGCACACGTGCACGCACACACACACACAGATTGGAGAGTTTGTAATAAATTTATTCTTAATTTATTATTTTATTTTTGAAGATACAGTATCTTTAAAACATTTTTCATCTCTCAAATATTCGGTTTACAGTAATTTGAAATTTTATTTGTGGCAAGAAGTTATCATTTGAAGAATATAACGGTATAAACACACACTCACTAAGTCGATCTATGCACAAAACCATAAAGACGTTTATACACAACATTATATCCACATATAAGGGTATGCGGTCTAAGGGACAATCTTACCTATTCTTGTTTGTCAGAGGGGAGGTCAGGGTTCAAGTCCTGGTGAAATGTACACATGGTGTGTTTCCTAAATTCTTTCATATTCTCATATCATGAAAATACTTGTACATTTACTGTAAATTTGTTTAGTTACATGTGAATATTTTAGAAAGGTACCAGTAATTTAACGCAAAAAAAAAGTTTACAATGTACTTAAAAAAACCTTTTATATAAAAAATAAATTTATGATAGAAGTAATCCCTTGAACCTCCACATAATACTGGCATGTGGTCGGCTATTAGAAACGTTAGTATAAAAAATAAATAAAAAATTCCTGCTATTATAAGTACCAGTCGACCTTGGTAATCATGGGGTAAAGTGCTCGCCTCATGTCCTTATGTTCGTGGGGTTTAGACCCAGCCGAAGTAGATGGATTTTTCTTGGGCGATAAAAATCTACAGTACAACTTCCTTAAGAGGAGAAGTATAGCAGTTGGTCCCAAGTCAATTGTGGCAAGTACAAGAACCCTGGAGGGTATGTAAAAATACCTTTCCCAGCAAACTTGGCAAGCCCTTTCGTTCTCGCTCATAGAAAATCTCATGTGCTGATATAATCAATTGTTCAGATAGTCCATTTTAATGCCTCAAATAAATAAATAAAAATATTAGCACCGGGGACGTTTATGAAAAACATGTTAGGTTGGCAACACAAAGCCAGTCAGTTTGTTCTGTTGATAAATGGTGTAGTTTCTTGTAATCTTATCAGTGCATGAAACAATGCTGTTACTCAAAAGTGCAATTATGACTATCAAAACATAGTATGAATTAAATTACATGTAAAATCAAATGCATATTTTGAAAACTGGTTTAACATCAGAACAATCACAGTATATTCAAACAAGCAGTGTTTTTTATCTGACAATTGCTGCAAATTTAGGCAGAATTTCAAAATTTATATGTTAATATCGAGAAAAACTGTAAGGTCATTTGAAGTGAAGGCAGCAATATTTCTAAATCTTGTTTGAGAAGAAGTTATAGAAGTTTAAAATACATTTAAAGTGATTGATACAGAATGCAAGGACCAGAACACATTAGTGGCCGAATTTTAAGCATATGCCAAACCAAGGTCAAATAATTTAGGCTGTATCCTCGTAGGCAAAATCTGGGAGAACCTTTTGACCAATTTTTAACAGCTCTTAAGAAACTAATTCAGATGTGTGAGTTTGTTGATCAATTTGACAACAATGTTCGAGATTAAATTTTCATGGGAACATATTATAATCCATTGAAAAAATAACTTTTATAAGCTCTTAGCCTGATGTTGTTAGCAAAGGCAGCAAAAGTGGTCGAGGTTGGTAGAGAGCAACTTAGCCACCTACAAACTTCAACATTGTCAACTCCAGTTCTAAGCTTAGTGCCGGTTGTTGTGGAATTGTGCATAGCTTATTCAAGAGTTATTAGTGATAAAAGAATCTATAGCCATCAAATTATATTTTTAAATATCACTGGTGCAGACCTATTATTGAATGGTATCAATGTCCAGCAATTGGGAAACAATGCTCAAAGTGTGGCAAACAATCATTTTGGTATTGTATGTATAAAAAAAAGACAAGTGAAGACTTTACAACACAATGATAGTGATAGTGAAATTTTGTATACATGAATGTAAAGTGTATGTATCAAACATATACATGTGTTGACACAGCGAAAAAGAAAAAAACAGTATGAGATTAAAATGTGGAATGAAACTTTGAAGACTGAAAATAAACCTGTTCACTTTAAGCTGGATACTGGTTTAGTAGTCAATATTAATCCAATTCACATAGTTAAGCAAATAGACTATCAGTATAATGTTAGAACTACAAGAGAAATGCTAGTCAAAAAGAAGTTTTAAGGTAAAACCTCTAGGTATTGTGAATCTAAGGTGTGAGTACAATAATTTAGTAACCTACATGGATTTCAGAGTACTGTATGTTGTTGGTACTAGAAATTTAGGTTATGATGCACGTGTGAATTAAAATCTAATCAAAAGAGTGAAAGTGGTTAAATCAGAAACTGATGAAACTGAAATTGATATCCATTAGACAGTATGTTGGAAAGATAAATTCATATAAGAAAAAAATATTTTTACAGGTATTGGCAAGTTCAACAAAAGTGCAAAATAAACGTTCACTAGGGTGCAAGCTAGGAATGGCCATTTACTTGAGAAAATCCATACCTCTAGGGTCAACACTGTTAGCGCTATATCACCTGGTACAATTCCTGATGACCCTGAACTTAGTAAAATAGTATACAGTGTAAGTAGGCACATTACAATGAGTGAGGCTTGTAAGACAATGTTAAGGACAAAAACTTTAAAAGATCCTGTGCTTAATATTGTTGTGTAGGTTATGAAAGTGGTTTGGCCTCAAAGATGTGATCATGTTTTAGATCAATGTCACCTGCATGTGCCCCTTCAGTGATCATGTAGAAAATGGAATTTTGTTCTTATATGAGAGAATTGTTGTCCCAAGTAATCTACAGGTGAGAATGCTAAAATAATTGATGATGGACATTACAGTGTGACAAGACTAAATCCAGAGCAAGATTTTTTTTTTTTTGCTTGAGCTGTCTAGTGAAAAATTACATATACAACCATATAACTGACTGTAGGGTGTGTGAAAAAAGTCCGTGTGTCTAATAAGGGGAAGCAACTTATTTCCAACCTAAAAAAATTTGCTGATGTTCTTGAATTTGAGCATCCGAACTATCTTGTTGTGGTTGACTATTTGCCTAAGTAGCTGGAGGTAGGTAGTAAGCAGGATATATTGAATAAAGAGGTGGGTCGCACTGAGTGTAGTGCGTGGATGATGTCACACCTTGTCATGGCCCTATCTGGCGTTGGTTCATATCAAATTTTGCTTTCTTCACCATTCTTTCGTCTTATCTCTGTCTAGTGCAGTATAACAGGGTTAATGCGCAGAATTAAATGAGGATTAAAACAGTATGAAATTGAAATTGGTTTTCTTTGAACACAATTTGTTCATGGCTTATAAAGTCAAATATTTTGTGAAACTTTCAAACAAGGAGATTCAATTTTCACTTTGTGAATTTATTTTTTGGCCAGGTGATTTTTGTAAACCGAAAAATTATAGTAAATTTAGAGGGCATTAATTTTTGTTTCAAACATTTTTTCATAGGATGCTTAGTTTAAGAACTTTTAAAATGTGTGATCAGACGCCGAGTGGTGGCTAGCTAGTGGCATGTGACCAAAGCCCACCAACACACCAGCTGCCACTACCAGTATGCACCGCTTATCCACAGCGAATAGACGTATTTGTGCGGTGTTGTTACAACAATATATACTATATGAATTGACTTAATTAAAAGTGTAGTGTTTAATAATAGTACTTTTTATTAGTGGAATGTAATGTGAGTGTTGTGGACTATTATATGTGAATTTTGGTTGACGTTAGTACTGTATCGATGTCATGCCGGGGATGCGATGTGCTGTTGCCGTGTGCACGAACAATTATTGGAAAAACAAGAGTAGGACTGATTGAGTAACAATTCTTAAAAAGGGAAATCTAAGAAAATTATAGATTGACAAATACAAAAGAAAAGACGTCTAGAATTCTGACACATTTTACGATTGCTCTGACCATTTTGTGGAGACTAATTTTGTTCCTAATATTAAGGTTGAAATAATAGGTTTGAATAAAATAAAATATTATTAAACCTGACGCTGTTCCTTTGATAAGGCTTCTATGGGCAAAATAATGCACAATAAATACAGTACAGGAAGAGTAGGCAGGGAAGGGGGGGGGAGAAACCTTCTGATCTACTCAATAATGTTATTGAAAAAATGTAATTGGAAAGCGGAGGAATTGAAACAATGTCCTTTAAATTCACATACTTCTATGCTTCCAGTAGATTATGAAGTGGAATATTTAAAACTAAAAGAAGAGATAGGAAAATTCAAAGTTAAAGAGAACAAAAAAATGCAACGTTTAGAGGAAGAAAATAAATGTTTAAAAATAGATACAGTAATGTCACACAAGTGATAAAAACTCTTGTCAATGGCACTTTCTCACCAACTCAATTGTAAAAAGAAAAAGAAAGTTCATGTATGGTCCAGTGAAGATATTACGAAAGCATTTACCCTTAGGTAGCTCAGTAAAAGAAGTTACACATCTTTCAGGTATGTTTTCAAAAGAGAAAAATGTAACCCTACTTGAATAATAGCAACTGCTACGAACAATATTACCATGTTTGGAAGTTAATGTTGATATTAACTGTGCTAACTGAAGAATATAAAAACAAAAGTAGTGGTCATCATCACTTAACCTCATGTTAAGCCCCAAGGAATAGAATGCGACATTGTAAGATTGGGACTAAATATTAATACCATTGAATGTGAATGTAAGAAACCTAAGGAAAAAAAATTAGGATTTCATAAAATCATAGAAAAAGATTTCTGTTAATTTTGTGGAAAATTCAGGAGTTTTTCAGACTTTAGTAGAACTAATAATTAAAATAATATTACAAGTGCAAAATTACGATGTAATGATATTATCATTTATTAAAAGCAACAACTTTGAATTAAGCTAAATAAGTTTTTTTATGAAGGTTAACATTAAATTTTGTACTTTTATAATATTAGATTTGCTTGAATAGTAGGCCTACTAGTTAATAAAATATTTTTATTAAGCCAGATACATTCCCTATGAAGATTAACTTTAAATTTTGTTTTTTTATAGTATTAAATTTGCTTGAATAGTACTGGTTAATAAATTATTTTTTAATTGTTTAGAAATTTTCAGTTACTGGGACCTTTTTTTTAGCACCGCATCTTACTACCTATTCAAGTTATCACACTACATACTTATGTTAATAGGTTAGGGACGAGATAGGTTTAATAGAGAAGAAGTGGACCACCAATTGTGTGGAGGGAGAGTGGAAAACCATTTTAGAAAAACAAGTATTATAAGCTTAGTGATGTAAGTGGACTTTATTTTATGTATACTATGTAAATTAAATTTAGACTACCCTTTAATTAGATTCAGTATTAGGAAGAAACCACTTAATTTTTGGGGGGTTTTAACTAGCCTAGTGTCCTACCGAAGGTCATTTGTTTGGCCAAAGCCGAAGAAATCACAAATATTTCTAAAAATCCTTATTTTTAAAATTAATGCCATTTCTGTTGCATTTTAAATATAAGATCGTGTTTATTTAAATAACAGGTCAAATTTTTTATTGTTGATAAAATATAGTAGAATACATTTCCAAAATTGTGACGCAAAATAATATAAAGCCAAAATTATAAAGTATTACAAAAACACCAATCACTTCTTCCTCTTAATATTTGACTATGAAAAAGTGACTATTTTTTTATTGCCATCCAGTCTCGTCCCAATAAATTAATCAGTTATCTTTTATGAATATATTAATTAATTACATTAGCAATGGTTTGAGGGGAAAGTTCTTAATAAATCAGAGTATCACTAGACTTATAGTAAACACGGACCATGTGTCGCCACTACTGACTACTGACTAGTCTACCGACCGGTAAATACAACATGCAATGAAATGTCAGTTGTCACTTGTCATGTGAAAGCTGCCATGCCACACCCACAATTGTACATTAGGTAAGGTAAGTTGAATGAACTTTCAGCTTCGGCGAAACCTTTGGTCTAATTTTGGCCGAGGCCGAATGTTCAGTCTGACACTACATGACACCCTTCTTTAAGATAATTGTCAAATAGAAAAATACCCGAATGTGCAAAAGATATATTTAAAAGAAATATTAAAAATAATTATTAAAAAGGAAAAAATAAAAATAATAATTTTCAAAATAGTTTTCTTTTGACACAATACAATGGAGAGTAAACATTTACCCTTTCATACTTAATAACAGACTTTCTTAAGCAATTTAAAATTCAAAAATTCCAGTAACAGCTTTCTTTCATAGCAGGACTATTAAACTGTTGAAATGATTTATTTTCAATAAATGCAAAAGTGAGTTATTTTATATTTTTTTACTAAGTAGATTTGCTAACGGGAAGCTTTTAACTCAAACAAGAGTTAAACCAAAACCTCTTGTGGGTGGCTATCAATATATTCTTTAAAGAATGGAATACTTGAGATTTGACTCCATCTAAGAGTGTTCTTTAAAACTAATAAACTACAAAGTTATTAATAATGTATTCCTTACACACACTGAAGCCAAAGTCAATGTCCATGTGATAGTGGAAAGAAAAGATGTAATTTCAATACCTACTCATTAGAGAATAAACTAAGCAGTTTATCTTCACTGTTTTGAATTAAGATTTGAGAATTAAAGTTGCAGATCTAATTTTATTAATGCTCTAGAGATATATTTAATCCGATTTATACTGTGCTACTTCAGGTCACAAGTCTTTTTCTTTATTATGAGGGTGATTTAGGTAGAAAAAAATTTCAAGATTAATGCTTGGCTGCTTGCTTTACGAAGAAGAGGTATACTATTTTAAATTGTTTATGAGGTTGAGAATGAAAATATGCGTTGGTCAGCAAGTGCGAAACTTTTCTCTAGAAAAGGTGCGATGGAGAAATAAATTGAATGTTCACAGCTAAAATATCCCTGATTGTTTCCACCAATATTATTTATAAAACCACATACTTGTGTTTATCAATTACTATTTACCAGCCACCCAAAATGTTTTAAATTTTTATTTGCCATTAAATTTAGTATATTTTTATCTTTTTAAGTCCATTTAAAACTAAAATGTAAAAATAAGTACATTTTTTTGGTTTGATATTAATTTTTCCCCCTACCACGTCTCACTAACTGTTTGGGTTAAAAAATATATTAATTATGCCAATATGCTAGGGGTGATGAAGGTGGGATTTAGATGAAGTGGACCTGCATTTGCAGAAAGAGACAGAGAGACACGGAAAGAAAGACAGGGAAGGGGACGGACCATTAGGAATAACTTCCATAATTACATTCGACTTGGATTTGAGAACGGGTCTCCTGTTTATCAGCAATTCAGTTTATTGCGAAAGTGGTGCCTTAGACTAGACCATTGGGTGTTGTGTTACTAAGTTGTAATAGTCCTAGAAATATTTATGTGTACGAATTAGTTGAAACTTTTGACACCACCCACCTTTGCAGTAATTACCCTCGACCCTCTTTCTCTCCAGTCAGTTACTTTCTATTGATGACTCCTAATTAGTACAATGTTTTCTAGTATGTAAAATGGCATTTAATTACTTGTAGATACCTTTTTACCCAATTTAATGTATTCTCATACAGCCCTAATTGAAAGTGCAAAACATTATGGCTACTTATCTTAATAATGATGATTAGATTAAGCTGTAGTATGAAGATTCAACTCCCTAAAATGTGAGTCTTTGCCTTTTTATTTTAGATAATGAAATATATTGGTGTCTCAAAATGTTTTGCCAAAATAAATAATTGGGAATAGTTGCTGTATCAATTTTGTTAATTTTAAGCTTTAAAACAAAACTAATTCTAGTTATATTGAAACTATTTTTGACTATATTCTTTTCATAAATTAAAATTATTTTTAGTATATTTTGAACGATAAATACATTTTATACCTCTATAAAAAAAATGCCAAATATGTTTTATATACCTTCCTCAAACTTGTGAAAAAGTAAATCAACATGAGCCCTGTTCCCTGGGACACGATATATGCCTTCCGAGTCTAGTCCTTCTTCTTCAATAAATTTCACACACTTTTCCAACAAGAGTGGAATAGAATTTTCATCAGATTGCACAAAATCTTGTAATACTGGCTGATGAATGGTGGTAAGTTTATTTTTGTGTTTAGTTTTTTTCTTTTCTCTCTCCTTCTCCTTGTCTGCAAGTTTCTTCAATTTTTCCTCCTTTTGTCGTCTCTTTACTTGTTTTTCATCAGCCTTAGCTTTTTGCTTCTCCTTTCTACGAGATGATTTTTCTCCTTCTTTTACTTTTAATAGGCCTCCCAACTGAAACAAGAAATGTAAGTAATCCAATTACATTGTTATATGCTAGTTTACCAATTCACACAAGGAATGCTCTGTAAAGGCTTAAGAAGACAAAGGGAAAAATAAAATAAAAATGAATCGACAACTCCGTCAACATGCAATAATTTATCTGTCTTTATACTGTGTATAAATGGTCAATCCTCTAATTTAAAATGGTAAAAAATAAAATTGAACTCTTAAAATTACAAACTAGTCAATTCTTAATGTAACGGGCCTTTACTTATTTTTAAAAGCAGCCTTGGTTTATAAACTTTTAAGTTTATAATAGTCTTAGGTTCAAATATTTATACCAACTATAATAAAAAATATAGTTAAATATAGATTTTAATTTATTTATTAAGTTGTATTGTTCCAACCACTCTTTCCCCCTTTTTTCATACATGAGGTGAGATGTACATAAAAAAAAAGATTCATTGGTTGGTGGAAAAGGACAAATATTCTCTAATGCTAGTAAATGTCTATCTAAAGCTCACACACTAGTTCTATTTTTTACGAGGTCACAAAAAATGGCCAGCTTTAAAGTGTAAGGACAAATTTGTGACTGGGACCTAAAGTACCTTAAACCAATTATGGCCCCATGGCTATATAATCGTCTTCTATAATCAAACATCCATTGCTATCAGATAGCTATATTAGGAATATTGATTGGTGATTAAAAAACAACAACACCTGTGGTATTTTGACTCAAAATTGTATTACAGTGAATCCTCTTATAATGTTGTTTTATGTTCCTGAGAAACACAACTTTATAAAAGTTATGTTTTCCCATAAGAATCAATGTTAAGTGTAGGAGTTAGGTTCCAAGGCCACCCCAAAATACTTACAAATACATGTAGTATCATATCGCGAAAACAGCTCAGGACAGGAATACATTTAATTTCGGGACGTGGATAGGACTGGCTCACCACTTATGGTCCTCTCCCCCTCATGTGTAACCATGGTGGCCACTGGTTGAGGGAATGCACGGATAGTTGGTTGCTTAGCGAACACAATTCTTTTCTTTGTAAATTTCCTGGTAACATGTAAGGCCATCCATGACAGTCCTGTGAACTCTTGCGTTGCGTTTTACATCAGGGTCTTCATTGGCCAACATCTGAAGTTCTTCTTAAATCCTGTGAAATGCAGTAGCCATGCTCTTCGTAGTAAATGTGTGTGAAGGCTTGTCCTCTTTGCTGTCAAATTCAGAGCTTGACTTTTGGGCCAGCTCTTGTAGCTCCTCGTTAGTGAGTTCCACCTCTTCTATGTCCTCCATTTCCAGATTCTGGAAGCCTGCTTCACGAGCAATGTTGAGGATGTTTGTGTTTGCACTTGGCACAATCTCTTCAAATACTTTAAAATCTGTGACGCATTCAGGCCATAGATTTCACCATACCGCGTTGAGGCATGTAGGGGAAACCTCTTGCCAAGCCATGGATATGTTGTTGATGGCGTTAAAAAGATTGTAACTCCGCCAGTACGCCTTGATGCTGGTCTTGTCTTGATGCTGGTCTTGTCTTCCCCATCTGTAGCTGCGACAAGTTGCTCAAATGTACGTCGCAAGTAGTATCGCTTGAAAGTGGCAATTACACCTTGGTCCATTGGTTGGATTAGAGCCATAGTATTGGAATAGAGGAAAATAATCTTCACATGCTCATCCAAGTCAGGAATGTCATGGGGATGTGAGGGAGAATTATCAATGAGGAGGAGAATTCTGAAATCTAAATTCTCCTTCGCACAGTACCTCGTCCACACATGTATTTTGTAGACTTTCAACCACTCACAGAACATGGCACCAGTTATCCACACCTTTTTATTAGCTTTGTAAATAATGGGAAGATGCTCCTTCATCTTTCCTTTCAAAGCCCGTGGATTCTCTGATCTGGCAATAAGAAGTGGCTTCATCTTGTAGTCACCAGATGCATTCCCACCTAGTAACAGTATTACATGATCTTTTAGAGCTTTAAAACCTGGTGCTGTCTTTTCTTCCTGTCAAATGTAAGTTCTGGCAGGCATACGTTTCCAAAACAGTCCGGTCTCATCAACATTGAAAACTTGATTTGGTGAGTATCCGCTGTCTTAAATGATGTTTTGAAGTTCGACAACAAAGGCTTCCGCCAAAATGTTGTCGGAACTTGCAGCTTCACCAGTCACTTTAATATTATGAAAATTGTACTGGTGCTTAAAACCATCGAACCACCCTCGTCTGGCACTGAAAGATTCTTCTTTAGAGCCTTCACCGTCCTTAGGCTTTAACACGTCATGATATAAAAATTTAGCTTTACTTTGAACAATGGCTAAAGTAACTGGGGCACTACGTTGGTTTTGAAATTCAATCCACAGCGAAAGCATTTTCTCCAACCTTTCAATGCGTTCATTTCTTGTACGCCTGACCTTTGTTACACTGAGCCCTGAAAAGTTTTCCACACTGCACTTAATTTTTGTGGCATTTTCCCCTATAGTGCGAATAGTAGTTGCAGGTAGGCCCAAATCTGCAGCAATGTCTACACCGCACTGACCAGACTTGAGTTGCTGTATTACGTCCATTTTAACAGCAAGACTAATTGATCGTCTGTTTTTCTTTGCAATTAAAGTGTTAGATAAATTACATGGACGTTTAGACACCATTGCAAACAGATAACACTGCGCCCCTGCCCCCCTTAGCTAAAATAAAAAACAAAACAAGTAAACACACATTGCACGTGTACTAAAAAGATTAGATATAAAAACAAAGAATGGTAAACACAGGTCACACGTGAACTTAAAATGTATTAAATATAAAAAACACAAAAGATAAACAATAATTCGTATGCTTGAACAAAACTGTTCATAGCTTTCACCATCTTAAGTGTTGCTATATCAGTAATGCTGAAAGTCTCTAAATCTGGTGCAAAAAGTATCAAGTTTCAAGTAAAATATTTCAAATTTAAGATACTGTAACCAAACAAAATATATTTTTTCATGTAAATTATTATTATTAGCACCGCGTCTTACTACCCGTTCGGGTTATACGCACTTACGCTAATGTGTAATGGTAGGGTGATTGTGACAGTTTAACATGGAATCCGAACCACGGTGGAGGTCTGGCATTCCCCACATTCACAAGATGTCTTGTCAGAGGTGAAGGAAGGGTTTAGTAATCGGATAAATCTATGCCGGGACCGAGGATTGAACCCCGGCCGCCAGCACAGAAGTCTGACACCTTACCCCTAGACCTCCAGGTCACCGTTTTCGTGTAAAAATACTCATTTATATTATTATTATTATTATTATTATTATTATTATTAATAATGGCTTGTTGTATGGAAGATGGGGTGGGGGGTGGTTGGGTGGTGATAGAAATCTCTAGCGTGACCTGCATAACTCATAGGCCTATTAGGCCCACACAAACGGGAACCAGGCAGTTGACACTTGGTGCGTGTTCAGCTGAAAAACAATGTTGTACCCAATAGCAGGCGTTATGTAAAAAAATTGTCACAGATTATTAACAACGTTGTAACCAAACAACGTTCTAATAAGCAATGTTATAGCAGGACTTACTGTATATCATTAAAGGTTTTTGTTATCTGTAGAAGGTAGTTTTTTTTTTCTGAATTAATTTATAACATCTCTAATAATTATGTTTAAGTGTAATTCACAGACTTAGTCTACTTTAGTGACACTAAAATTTAGTTATTTCCATTTTAGGATCAAAATGAAATCAAGGCGAAGATATATAATTACAGGTCAGGCATGGAGAGAAAATCCTTGTTTTACTTTGATCTGAAAGCACTCCTGTTATTTAAGTATATAAGTAACAGGACAAAATATACAGGCAATTCAAATAAGTGTAAATTACATTTAAACATTCTTTGTACCCAGTTACTGCCGGTTTCTAGGCTGTATATAAACTAGATATATGTAATTAATGTAAATCAATAATAACTAAATGAATGTGATTTTTATTTGATTTCATTTTTGAAGCTTAAAATTAAAATTTCTTTTTGTGTTTGGTGTGTTAAATTCCTTATTGTATGGTGCTATACACCTAGTTTCACAGTACAAACTGACTGTTTGTGGTATTTTAAAATCTGGGTACAATTTCTTTTCCCATTACTAGGAGTAAGCCATGAATTTCTTTTTCCTTTACACCAGAGTTGAACAACAATATTTTTTAACTAGTTTTTGAAAATCAGCTGGTGTTTGTTAAAAGTTAACTTGCATAAAAAGGACATTTTGTTTAAACTTCTACAAGATATTACTACCAAAAACTTATAAGACGCCAGGAGTTAGGCAAATGTCCCACTAAACTTTAAATCAGGGGTTAACATAAAATATAGTAAAAGACCTAAGAAAATTTTCATCATCTCTAAATAAATGTATTATCAGTCACCACCTCATATTAATGTTAACAGTTACCATCCACTAAACCAAATAGTCAAACTTATGTGATTTAAGACCTTTGATGAAAGAAAGCATAAACTTGAAATGAGGTTCTTTCTATTATATATATATATAAATTCCAGCTTCATTAGTTTGATTAAATATATACAATCCAGAAGGAGAGAGAGAGAGAGATGAAACAAAAGTCTAGAAGAGGAGTCAAGTGCAGGCACACCAAAAGATGAGCCTAATGTGTGGAGGAGCAGGGTAATGTTTATGGAAGATATGTGCATTATATGTTGCCACAAGACCAAGAACAAGGTATCAAAAGGTTTTCTCTTATCTGAATCTTCAGCTGCACAGAAAGTGGTGGAAAAATGTAGATAAAAGAGTTTTTTTTTATCCATGTTATTAAATGATCGTCACCGGAAGACTTCTTTTCTCAGAAAGACGGATACCATAAACCGTGTTTCAACATTTTCATAGACCAACCAAGAACATCTACGAAAAACTGGACGCCCTTCTTCCAATATAACTGAAGACACATAACTTAATGCAAGCCAAAAAGTTCTCAGTAAGGCAGAAGTAAAGTTTAAAATTGATTCTTTATAACTGACTTGTAGAGAGAGCTAAGAAAATATCTGAACTAAATGGTGTGCCCAATGCCATCGTAAACAATTTAGTTAAAAAAAAAAGCTGGATGTCATTCCTCCAATATAACGTAAGACACGTACAGAATGCATGCTGAAAACCCTCAATAAGACATGAGCTAAGTTTAAAAACTTGTTCTTTATAAAAGACTTGTATAGCTTAGAAAATGTCTGAACTTGCTGGTATGACCAATGCCCTAGTAGACAATATAGTTTTAAAATCAATGTTGATTGATAAATATAGTAAAAATATATTATTTTATCATCCAGCCAATATAACCAAGTTTCCTTTAATTTTCACAAGTGATGATTTACCTTTAAAAAGAAGTAATAGAAAATATTCAAAAGTTAGATTAAAAATAAAATATTTACATCAATGTACTGTGGAGCGAGCTGTCGTCCCCTTAACAACAAGAAGGAAAATATTGTTACCAGTCATCACCTAATGCTTGACCTAGACAACAAACCTAGTGAGACACCGAGCCTTTACGAAGAGTAGTCTTACTTAATGTGTGGCAAGAGAAACAACATATAGAATCACTAAGAAGCCAAACTTATCAATGAATTTAAGATAGGTATTCATTCTAACTGCTGGAGTACCTGAACAAAATGGCCTTGTAAATATCTATACTGGTTCAGTGACAGACAAGCATAGAACAATGTTTAATTTAAGTACATCATAGTGGAGAGCTCGTAATAAGTCAAGTGGAAGAAAAGTGTTTAGTTAGGAGGGTGGGGGCGGGGGAGTGCATTTGAACCAATAAGAAAGACGAGGTTTATTAATTTTAATTACAAATCCTAATCGAATCAGAAAAAGTATATTCATGGATAAATTACTCAAAGTGAGTGGCTTTAGCTCAAACTTATCAGGAGTACTTTGAACTTCTGTTGCATTATATTGTAAATGTCTGAGAGCTTATGTATGGACATTATTTTATACCTTAAAATTTGATGAATTTGGCTAAAGCAAAAAGAAAATTCTATATTGAATCCCAAGCATGTAACCAAAGAATCAGTACCAGATAACCTTATTAAACAGTTTAGATGTAAAACTTCATGTAGTATCAAATTATACAGTGACAGAAAATTTTGAACACTGTGTATAAGTTTATGTAAGTGATCAGATGAAAAAAAAGTAAAAACTTTGAATCTGACGAAATATATTTTGACTTTTTATCTTTTTAATAAATACTTTCAAAATAGTATAAATAATTTTTTTATTCCTTGAAGCTACTCTATAAGATTATGATAGCCCCAAAAAGTACTTCAATGACTAGTGAGCACTAATTTTTCCTAAAAAAAACTTGTACAAAGCTTGTTCTTATTTTATGTCATCATATAGTATGTGATATAAAAATTTATTTGACCAAAAAATCGCCTGGCAACATGTATTTTCTCTAAGAACATCCTAAAAACAGAACATGTCACTGTAATTTTGAAAACAAAACTACTCCTTGATCACAATCTATAGGCAATAAAAAATATATATCCATGACCTAAATAAATTTTTATTGAATTAAAAGGAATGCTGTTTATTGTGTGTATATAAAATATAATTAAATCCATTATAAAACGTTCAAACAAATGGGGTAACACTCACCCTCTGCCCTGTTGGACTCTTAGCAAAGGCGGCTGCGTGCCTAGTTATCATTTCCTCTTCCTGGACTATTTCAGATCCTTCTACTAATTCCCAGGGTGTCCCCATTGGTTCCCCGCGCTGTCCGGCTCCGTCCCTTCCACTCCGCTTTCCCCCTACTCTCTGTGGGTATGTCAGTTTGTGTGCTTGCTATATATTGTAATAATTCGCTAGTATCGATACTCATTGTTCTATAGACTTATAGAAGGTGAGAGTGGCAAATTAAGCTAAGGGTTAATTTAATTCATCAAAATTCTTTTTCAGATAATTATGTGGGGATCTCTTCAAAATTGTGGATTCGGACTTTTAAATTTAAATTATCTATTATGGGAAGGGTTTGTTGGGTATCAACGTGGTTAATCTGTAATCACGTTTTATTTATAATTTAATGCAATGGTGAAACTGGCTTTTTTGTTCAAATGTGAACTTGCTTTCTATTTTTGCCACCAGGCATCTAAACTGGGGTTGCGTTTTTACCGCCGCTCTGATCAAATTTGTTTGGATCATTTGTTCGGAAACATATTTTGGGGAATTTAACTTTGATTGTGAATATATTATCCTTTATATATGCATGAGAAATGCACACTTGGTTGTTGACATTGTGCATGTAGCCATGGTTACCTTGGCTGCATTAAGCGTTTAAAAGGGAAGCTGGCCGCCTTAAAATTGTATGGTTCTTTCTGACTCTTTGGGATTATTTGTTAGAAATGACACTTGCATCTAACACTGTTCTATTAACTTTATGCTGTATGCAAACTTTTCTGTAGTAGTAAGATATGTTCTTTGTGTATGACCCTGAAAGTTATCATTATTGACGAGCTGGTTTGTATTTAATATATTTGTCTTAGAATGCTCTAGTCAAAATAAATGTATATATATTTGTAATGTAATGTCCTCGCTGAATATTAATATCTTTGGCTATGCAAACTTCATATATTGTTGGAATTTCCCTATTTACTAGTAATGTTTTTGACTTTGAACACACTATTAAATTAATTTATTTTTGGAGAGCTTTATTCAGCGTCTAGGTCATCCAAATTCGGTGGAAATTTACAAGATTGGTTGGGTTTTTGGAACCAGTTTCAGAAGATTGACGAGGATTAGATGTTAGATGATGCAGACAAATATGAACATCTTATCTGAGAAACTTTACCCAATTCCAAACCCCGTGATATTGTTAACAGTTTCCCGGCCACTGGAGAAAACTATCCCAAAGCCATACAGAAACTTAAATCACGTTTTGGTAAAGATTTTTTATTGGTAGAGGTTTACACTAGAGAATTATTATCACTAATGAATGTCAGCAGTTTTCCTGATGACTCTTCTCTGTATGATAAAATCGAAACTCACCTTAGTGCTTTGGAGAGTCTAAAGGTAACTTTAGAGAAATATGCTGCGATGTTGTTCCCTATGATAGAATCATGTTTGACTACAGATATGTTACGCGCTTGTCAGAGGAGTGGTGGCGGAAAGGAAAAGGAGCCTGAAGAACATCTTAAGAGTTTGATGAAGTTCCTGGAGAGTGAAGTAGAAGGAGAGGAGAGAATCAAGCTTGCTGTCAAAACTCCACCTAAAGGTACCATCACTGCTAACCAGGATAAGTTAAAAGGTAGGAAGAAAAATTTTGAAAGTTACACTGAAGATACATTACCATCAGCAGCTGCTCTTGTGGGGTGTAGTCCTCCGGTAGCA
Organism: Timema douglasi; assembly: GCA_901482245.1. Classification (NCBI taxonomy): domain Eukaryota; kingdom Metazoa; phylum Arthropoda; class Insecta; order Phasmatodea; family Timematidae; genus Timema; species Timema douglasi. Next base: position 54,846 of record CABEEJ010000624.1, read on the forward strand.
TGTATATTTTGTGATAAGTCTCATGTTAGTGACAGCTGCTTCTTAGGAAAGAAGATAACTTTAGGGGTAAGAAGATCCCTTTTGAAAGATAAGAAAGCATGTTTTCTTTGTTTGAAGACAGGTCATATTCCAAAAATGTGCAGAACTAAGTTAAAATGTGATTTCTGTAGTAAAAGACACAACAGTCTAATATGTCAAGACTCATAACACTCAAGGGATGCTTCTAATATGAAACTTCAGTCTCATGCTTCAACTTCCAATGAAGAGGAGAGTGTCAGTGGTTTGCCAAATGTGATTTTGCAAACTTTGAAGGTTAAGATAGTTCAAGGCAGCTCTCTTTTAGAGACCAGGGCACTGTTTGATACTGGTAGTCAGAGATCTTATATTCTTGAATCAGTAGCAGAGAAGTTTAGGTTACCCTTGTCAATGCACTGAAACACTAAGACATTCGCTGTTCGGTGGTGTAAATACTGAGA
>CABEEJ010000624.1:55326-158930 GCA_901482245.1 Timema douglasi
GGGGGGGGGAAGACATTCATGCTATAGGATATTTTTTAAGGTCTGGGTAAACCTTATGTATGTAATTTTGAAGTCTTAGGGGAACAAGTGATTACAGGTTACTGTTATTTTCAAAAGGGTTCATGGTTGAAGGAACTTAAGGCAAAGCAAATACTGATCAATGATAATGAAGGTCCCATTGAGGTATTAATAGGAGCTATTATTATTATTAGCACCGCGTCTTACTACCCGTTAGGGTTATACGCACTTACACTAATGTGTAATGGTAGGGTGATTGTGAGATGAAATGGAGGACCTACAGTTTAACGTGGAATCCGAACCACGGTGGAGGCCTGGCATTCCTCACATTCACAAGATGTCTTGTCAGAGGTGAAGGTGGGTTTGGTAATCAGATAAATCTATGCCGGGACCGAGGATCGAACCCCGGCCGCCAGCATAGAAGTCTGACACCTTACCCCTAGACTGCCAGGTCACCGTAATAGGAGCTGATGTAGCTGAAAAGTTAATAACAGGACAAACATGTAGACTAAGCAACGGTCATGTTTGTATTGAGACTCTGCTTGGATGGACCATAATGGGCAAAGCAATTTCCAGTGATTATTCTGCTATGACAAACCTTGTTACCTCTCTCTATAACAAAGATATTTCTGTGGAAAACCTGTGGGAGCTAGATGTACTTGATCCTGTCTTATGGAAAACTACAGATGAAACTAAAGCAGCCACAATGAAATATTTCCTACGAACTGTATGTATAAATGAAGAAAACCGGTATGAAGTTCATTTGCCTTGGGAGGAAAATCAGCCATTTTTTACATCCAACAAGGTCATGGCTGAGAAAAGGCTATTTAACACCGAAAGGAAATTGAAAACACTTGGATTATGTGAGCAGTATGGTAGTATTTTTACTCAGTGGAAATAGGACAAGATTATTGAACCTGCTCCAGAAGATGGGAGTTTCAAACACTATCTATCTACCTCATCGCGCTGTAGTGAAGGAAACAAGTGCGACCAAGACCAAGCCCATGCGCGTATTTGATACCTCAGCAAAGGAATTTGGAACCCCTTCTCTAAATGATTGTTTGTATGATGGTCCCAACCTAATTGAAGTGATACCGGCTATCCTTCATAAATTCAGGGAGAGGAAAATAGGAATTGTTGCAGACATTGAAAAAGCTTTTCTTCTGATAAGTATCCATTAAGAAGATAGGAGCTATCTTTGTTTTATGTTGTTAAACCTTTTGTGAAAGTGCTGTTAAATCTAATTTTTTAAGTGGAATAAAACCATAGATAAGCTTTGTGTCTGACCTCAAATATACATAATATTGGACTAAATTACTGTAGTTAACTATCACATTCATAAATTACCATATGTTTTTATTACAGCTATTCAAAGTGACATGTCAGCTGTTGGTGTAGGGATACATTAGGGACTATTTCTATTAACTCTTTGAGCTGTCATCCTAATAAGCTCGGGTGGTGAATGTACTTTAGTGAATAGAGTCATAATTTTAACAAACTTCGTTTGCCATCCCTTGATATTCTGGTAAAATATCTGAAGGAAGATGACCAATTTGTTTAAAAAGCACCACCAAGTGTAACACTTAATACGCCAAGAATAAATGTAATTGAGCCCTTGGTGACCTGGCGGTCTAGGGGTAAGGTGACATACTTCTGTGCTGGCGGCCGGGGTTCAAACCTCGGTCCCGGCACAGATTTATCTGATTACCAAACCCTTCCTTCCCCTCTGACAAGACATCTTGTGAATGTGGGGAATGCCAGGCCTCCACCGTGGTTCGGATTCCATGTTAAACTGTGGGTCCTCCATTTCATCTCACAATCACCCTACCATTACACATTAGCTTAAGTGCGTATAACCCAAACAGGTAGTAAGACGTGGTGTTAATAATAATAATAATTGAGCCCTTACAGCCCTTACCCCATCAGAAATAAGGGTTATGAACCATAGAACCAGAAATGCCTAGGATTTTATGTAAGATAAACAGGTATGCGAATTTTTTTTTATAAACCATGTGATTTTACAAGTATTATGATGATTGCTGCTTTTCGAAAGCACCTCTTTGTTAAAAATGTTTACCACTGCCCAAGATTTCTTGAGCAATGTGTACCAGAAGGGCCAAATGCAGCTTCCACCAACCTCCGCTGATCTAAGACCCACCACCCAGTCCCCAGCCGTAAATGGGGTAACTACATTACAACAATAATACATTTTTCTGCTATGACAGGTATCAAGCCTGGGCCCTTTAGCTTAGTAGGCAGATATGCTACAGACTGAGATAATAAATCTGGAAAGAATGTCAATAATAACCTTGACCACTGCTGTAAATAATAAGGTAGACATATGTGGACACCCTCAATTTAAGGTTCTAGTGCGGTGGTCCCAAAGTGGGAACCACCCCCTTGGCGGCGATGTGATTACCTAGGAGGGTGCCAAGAGGCGGCAGGTGGGCCTCTCAGAGCGCAGCGTTCATTTATTTACGGATGATCAGAAAATACTTTCCTCGTGTCAAACTTATCCCTCTGCATGGTGCTCAAATCGGTTGGAAACTATCATTATATTTAGCAAACACACCATAAGAACTTTATATAAACCCATATATTGTAATTAGAGAAACTTTCGTCTTCACATGAATTTTTTGTTTGTCCTTTTTCAAGTTTTTATTAGTACACATTTGAACAAATATATTAAATGTGGAGTTTATTTTTCTGTGTTTTCTGTTACTGAACCTGTTCATCATGAAGTGAGATTTGCAACTATATGGGGTGCTGGTGAGTGCTAGTTTAGGGCAGTATATTTAAAGTTTTTAAAGCATAAACATTTTTAAGCCAGAATAAATCATATTCTGCCCATGCTAATCTCAACAGTTCTTGAATACCTGTCAAGGGTGTCCTGAAATTTAATGACAACTTTTTATCTTCATTTAAAAAGTTTGTCACAAAATACCACAATGCTTATGAAAGATATTCAAGAACTGTTGAGATTAGCATGTGCATAAAACTAAACTCTATATTTCTGTAGAAGAAATAATTGATTTATTTTGGCCAACAAATGTTTGTGTTGTAAAAACTGCAAAATTAATGCACTAAACTTGCACTCACTCGTGCCCTACCTTAAGTGTATATTTTGTCAGAGCCCACCCTGTATTAATAGTTCTGGCTTATTTAAGAATACTAAGATATAAAATGGCTCAGTAACGCTTAAAAAAAGATCTTAGAACCAATATATAATAGGTAAACAAATGTTCTTATGTTGATGTATCACTTTTAACATTTAATGCAATTAAAGTCTTATAAAAGGGGATTAAATCAAAGTCGGATGCAATAATATAATCACTACCTTTTCTATTTAACAAGTTTTGACAAGGTTTGTTATGCATATAAACTTATTTTGACATTATTATAATAACACTTAATGATTATATTATTGGGGTTAAAAATATAAATGGCAGAACATAAAAACCAAAGAAGAAATTTAGAGAATATAGTTTGGAATATTTGAAGTGTGGATTTAAACCAGCACCAACAAACCAGCAACAGACAACTCGCCTAATATGTAAGGATGCATATCCTAATAAGGCAGCTAATAATTTAACCTATTTTTCTTGGTGACAAATTTCAAAAGCAGCCAACACTGTTAAGTATGATTTGCAATGCTTCACAACAAAACACTGATGGTTTGTGAGCATCTTACAACATTGCATTGTTGATTGCTATGTCTGGAAAGCCACATGCAATTGGTGAAGAACTATTCCTACAAATAGTTGGTAAGGCTCTGAGTACTGTTTTGCAAAAGTCTAACTAAGATAATTCCTCTCGGCTACAACTCGATACAAGTACACATAAATTAAATGACCAGGAATGTTGACGAAACAATGCAACACACCAAGCACAACATAATTTGCATTAGAGCTGAATGAGTCAACTTTGCCAGGTTATGAATCCTTGCTTCTTGCTCATGTGTACTTTACAAAAGACGAAAGTTTGGGTCAAGCATGTTAACTCGAAACTGATACTAAAGTAAATAACCCCACGGCTTCTTTGGTGCTGAGTGACAGCAAACAGCTGGCTTCCGACAGTCAACATATAGGTATATACCTAAATTTTGACCGTCAGAAGTGACAGCTGCTTAACACATGTTTTTGCAGATCATATGGTTCAGCGTAGGGATACATAATTTGGTCTGGTAAGTTTTCAAAGCTTTTAGATGTCAGCTGTGAGCTGTCAGGCAGCATCAAAGAAGCCATAGGGCTACTGTAGAGTCAATATTTCATGATGTTGTGGAGTTTTTCAAAAGAATAGGGAATTCTGCTTCTTAAGATACTTGCATGTGCAAATAATGGATCACCATCAATTACTGGTAGATAGTGAGTCTGATGCTTACTTGAAAAAGCAGAGCCACATATACCATTCACTGTGTCATTCATCACCAACATCAGGTTGCAAAAACATCCAGTGATATAGCGCAGTAAATAAAATTAAAGTTAATGATCTCAACAATAAACTTTTCTGGATGCTTTGTGTTGAGAATGATTAAAACTTTGATGGTTTGCTGTGTCATGGTGAAGTTTGTTGGCTCTCAAAAGTAAACTGTATGAGATGCTTTTACAACCTTTTTGACACTGTTGTGGGGTTTTTGAGGGCAAGAATGTTTTGAAAGTTTGAAGGTGCCAAGTCAGGGGAGTGGGCTGGGTGGTTCAAAATTTCCCAACCAAATGAGTCCAAAAACGCCATGGTGGCGTTGGCCGTGTGCAGGCGGGCGTTGTCGTGCAACAAGTGCACTACCTTCGTCAACATTCCCCTACGCTTGTTTTGAATTGCTCTCTTGATCTTCTTTAGGGTCTCATAGTATCATGCTGCATTAATCGTCTCCCCCTCAGGCAGAAATACGATTAAAATGAGGTTTTGAATTTTTTGGAAGATAGGGAACTAGTTTGCTGCCACAGTGATGACTGTCTTTTTGTCTCAGGAGTGTAATGAGCCAAGCAGGTTTCATCTCCAGTCCCAATCAAGCTCAGAAAATCCTGACCTTCCAATTCAAATCGCTCAAGGAACTCACGAGCGCTAGCATTCTGATTCACTTTGTGCTGTCAGTTGTTTTGGGATCCATTTTGCGCACAATTTTCGGCATCCCAGCGTTTCTGTAATTGTTTCGTGTAAGAGAGATCTGAAGAGTTGTGGAAACATCACAGATATTTCATCCACTGTCAATCGGCAGTCTTCCCGAACAGTTTTCTTGATTTTTTGCACCAATTCATTGGTCAAATTGGAAGGTCTTTCACACCTCTGATTGTCATGAGCATTCGTTCTGCCTTCATTAAACTCATGATACCACTTACAAATGTTCGTTTGGTTTATAACACCTTCACCATTAACAGTTTTGATCTGTGAAAAAGATTCAGTCGGTGTTTTTCCTTCAGTGAGAAGGAAACTGATGACAGCGCGCACCTCGCAGGATTTTCCATCGACATATTTCACACAAACAGACACTACAAGGTGAGTTTTCATAGTAATTAGGTCCGCCTGTGCTCGTTATGTTCAGAAGAACCCCCACTACCACTCAGTGTTGCCAACCGTGGATTTTTTTTTCACAGCACGAGAGGGCAACCAGTACTCTTACTTTCTGGGCGTGCCTCTTAGCAAGATTCTCAGGTGGCCTACTACATTTTTCTTTATTCAGTACATTCATAATGCGATGTATGGGTTTTGATGAAGCAATATCTGTTCTAATTTCCAGTTTAAAGTCATCGAGCAGAAATCTTTAATCACTAATAATATGGAGTCAATTTTTTTGTTTGGAGAGAAGTTGGATGATCACAATAAAACTACGTTCTACCAAATATCATGTTGGAAATGCAGCCAGGAGCTTCTTGACCACACGATAGATCAGAAATTTCCTTCTGTAACCAAAACTCTTCATATGGTTTATTAAAATTGGGTTTCAGCACAATGTTATTTTGTGGCTCAATTAATTAGTTGTACACATCTCAACTTCCTCAGAATCTGAATAATAATTTTTATAATGCAAGGTAGGGGCACTGGATAAGAGTTTATGGAATCAAGGGGACAGTGACCTAGAAAAATGGGAACCACTGCTCTAGTAGTTTGTTTTGTTACTAATACCATTACGATTCATAAAATAATGAATTGAGTCTGTTAAACAATGCAGGCTGTAGTGATAGAGTTATTATAACCTAACACAGCTGTTTCCCTCATGCTTGCTTAGAGTCAAATTTGAAAGCTATTGGAACTTCTCCAATCGTTTTTATAGAAAATCTTGGGAGCACCTTAAATAAACATTTTGAAGAGGTACTTAGCTTAATGTACCATTGAATTATGAATAAAATAAATATGTTTTAACTATGACCCTCCTATTACTAATTCCATTGTGTAGTTTGTTTGGATGATGAAAATGCAAATCACTTTCTTTATAAAGTGAAACAAAAACTAGGAATTAAGTGTTTGGAAGTAGTTGAATTTCAAGCTTGAGTCTGAGCCTTTAATATAAGCTCATATTTAATATCTCAAAGATCGAGCTGATTTATAGTGTGATATTTTCTGAAAGTGTGTTGTGTCCATGGATGACTCTCATTGTTTACATTTATTTCTACTAGTATGGGTATGGGTGTTTGTGAAATTTGCGATTGGTAGTAAAGAAGAGTGAAAGAAGAGTGAAAGGAGAGATACCCAGCACATCATTATTGGAATGTGTTCAAGGTCAGCCACTGAGAAAACTAGTTGATAAAGGGGCTTTAATAGTGTGCCTAACCAAATTATATTTTGAAATTTCCTGATTTTCCAAGCCAATTTCAAAACTTTTCCAGTCACTATATTATTACAAACATTATTTTGCTAAGATAGTAAAACACTTAATATAATAATCTATTATATAGATACATACACATTCTGAAATTATGTCACTTCACACAGGTGTTAAAAGATTTCAGCCTGAAGTGATAAGCTCTTGGGTAGTGCAATTTAAGTTACATTTCAGATCATAATGATACATTAAATACCTTACACCAAGACAGTGTAAAATCATTGTGAGATGCATACTTTTTTAGTTTATTCTTCCTATAATGTAATAAAATTCACACATATGCACAAAACCATTTATCATCTTTGGCTGAAGACGTGCAGTAAAGGAGGGAGAGTTGACATGCAAATTTTATGTTGACTTTGAGAATTGAGATCAGTATGCTCAACAGGGTCAACTGTGCTATAATAGATTATTTTAGTGAATATGTACAAATTCCAGAAATTTGATCAAATTCCATTACTTTTGCCCGACCAAGCAAATTCCCTGACTTTTTCCTATTTTCCAAATTGCTGGACACTTTATGTTTAATGTTTAAGAGGGTATAAAAAAAAGGATCATCTTCTACTGGTGGTAGAACCCAAATAGTTTAGAGCAGGATTGAATTATATTCACACTTATGAAATAAAATAAAATTTTACTAAGTATACTTCGTTTAGTCTGAAAGCTAACAAGTTTGCCTTGAAAGATAACTATAGTAATTATGTAGATTATAAGATATGATAATTAAAGGTAAATTAGGTGAAGATTTTAAAAATAAATTCCATACATTATAGGAGGAGGTTGTGTAAAGGTCAGCATCAAGTGAACAGCTACACTTCATATGTGCATAGAATTGACCAGATCGTTAATAGTCAAATACAGAAACCCAGTCCTAATTTGATTATTGCTAAAAGTATTTTCAATTATTATAAAAATATCTATTTTCTTTTCACTTAAAAAAAGTATTCATGCTATTGAAATTACAAATATAATTTTATATTTTAGTTTAAATGTCAGTATTATTTTCTGTTGATTAAATATTTTATTTTTTTTACTTGCAAAGTTATATTTATTGGGCTCATCTCAAAAACTTTAAAGATTTCAAAGACGCTCTCTTTACTCAAAATTAAAAATCTGGAGCTTGCACACCCCTACTAATAAAAGCTAGGGTTTTGTCCTTACATAACAATAACCTTCTTTATTAAAATCTTTTCTCAGATCGCAAAGACAAATGCATTAGACTTAGACTGTATAGCTAAATTGAAACTCCATTCCTGAATTTTTTTAGTATCGGGGCTAACCACCCATGATTTAACCTTTATTATAACATTAGATAAATGTAAACAGTATTTTTTTTAAATCTAGCACCACATCCTACTACCCGTTTGGGTTATACACTTAAGTACTAATTATTATGCTAATGATTTATGAATTAGGAAGGTTGAATTTGGAAGAAGTGAACCCACATTTGTGGAAGGGAAAGTGTAAAACCATTTAGGGAAAACACCTCCAATTCACCTGACTGAGATTCAAACTTCGATCTCCCTGTCCTCGGCAGTCTAGCTCAACACAACTAGCGCGTTGGCTAACTATGCCACCAAGGTGGGTGCTAATATTGTTAAACTAACAACAACCTAAAAACAAATTCGAGAAAAGTGCTAAGATAAATAAGCTTATATAATCTATAAATTTATCCTCATTAAAGTAACATCTCACCGTAATTGTTAATTTTATCAGTTCAATATAATTTATTTGCTTGTTGGCTCGATAAAGAGCTTTATAAGAAAATTTACACTTATTTTTGTTAGCATATAAAAAAATTTAATATTATTTACTCACCATAGGTGAATTAACATCTCTAGGTGAAGATATCTCCAAACTGGACTCATCATCATGAACAATGTTAAATTGACCCTCCCTTTTCGGCTTGGCTGGATTAGTGCATAAGGAAATCAATACTATTATAAATAATACCAAAATTCCAATAATGTGTCAACATAAAAACTAACCTATGGTTACAGATTTAATTGGAACAAAACTTTTAATAAAAAGGGACAGTGCTATATAACACTTCTTTGCAAGTATTTCTAATATAAAACTTGTAAAGATGGACACAAAGACCATAACATATTTTTAATAACAATTATATTTGTTGGTGGAACACTCTTCTAGACTTAATAATGCTGCTGAAAAGTTCATCATTGAGATTTATCTAAGTTTATTTTGAACCATTTTAAAGGTAAAACTATTATCACTTGGAGAAAGAGATATAAAGTATAAATTGTGGTTGATGTTCCTGACTAGAGAGTTGGTTTGACAATTGCTTTATAAATGGTTTTATATGAAGCAAAAAACACTTGTCAAACAAGGCAAGTCATCACCCAATCTTCTCTAGAAAGTAGCGTTTGTGAATATTTTAACACATTTTTTCTAAGGTTTCTTAGAGAAAATCAAAATAGCAAATGATTATTATAAGTTTGATTATAGAAGTTTGTCAGCATTTGTAAGTTTTAAAATTCTTTTTTCCAAAAAAATTATTTTATTCTTTTAGATGCATTGATATAAATCAAGAATCAATGTTATTTTTGTTTTTATATTTAATACTCAACACAAGACTTAAAAAAATGGTGGGTAATATTTGGTTAATAAAGTAATTTGATTTCCATACAGCCCTTTTGTGAATATATTTTGCTCAATTTTTCTGGAAGATTAAAGTGGTCTTCTTCTGGCTTATGTTTGCAATTGGTATGTCCCTATTAGCTATCACCTCTAGATTTTTAACAAAGAGTGAAATTAAAGCACATTTGCCAGGCTTTTTTCTGTGCACTAAATTCAAGCATAATTCGCTTTTTTTTATGATCAGTGCCCACCCTAATATTGGATAAATAGACACTTGTGCAAAATTTAAATATACAGACTACTATTTTTTTATTCTTTGCAAAAAATTATCTGAAATTGTCAGTGACTTCATTCTGTCACACTGGTTTCCTCGACATTCCCCGATTTCCAGGCACCGAATAACGTTACCTTGTTTTAGGTATAGCTAAATCTAAACATGATATATGTTAAGAATCAAATAGCCAAAGATATTATTTATGCTTTTAGTGAGGATTACTCCATCAAAGACTCTGCCTTAAAATATCAGTGAAGAATGACCTTGGGCACAGGACAATTCCTGGGTAGCTCAGTGGTTAGAGCATTGGTGTACTAAGCCAAAGGACTCGGGTTCAAATCCGGTGTCCAGGTGTCATTTTTCAATTTTCAGAATATGATATATATTAGTATAAGGAATCATAATAACTAAAAGGAATTTGAGTGAAAAGTTACATGGGAATAAATTACGTATGAAAGGAAAAACACTAGGTTTAATCTGTTTATTGTGTAACAATATTTCATTATTAATGTTCAAGAAGGAATGAAAAAAAAACAAGAAAAACAAATTAGACAAGTATTAAAAACAATATATTAAGTAAGTTTGCTCTTACAAATTACACACTTTTTTGTTTGCTCCTCTGATGGATAACTTTTGTATATGTTTATGTATGAAGGAAAGGCGATTTAATTTTGAAAGAAGATTAACTTTCATTGGGTGTATGGATACAGAGTTACAAATTTTATGTAAATTTAATACTCAGTCGTTCTATATTTTGAAGCAAAAGAATAAGAGCTATGTACAATGCAAAATTCTAAAAAAGCCTATCTGAAAGCAAACAAGATAACTAAACATGAAGGAAGAGGTATGTATTATAATTAGTGGAAAGCGAAGATATGATTGCAATTTTTGAAATAGTTTGACAAAAAACATTTACTTATCTCATGCTGTGTGCTTGATTGTTTGCCAATGATTTTTTTTAATGATTAGTTTTCAATATATACAGCATTAAAAATAATATAAACTGAGAAGATGTTTTGTGTTCAAAACATTGAACCCTTTCAGACCCTCTGTCCAATGAGATACAGACCAAATATAATATCTATTGTAATTAATTTAAATAATCTTACATTAACTCCTTAATATGTGTCTGTCTGTCTAGCTATATAGAAGTTCTACATACACTGCAAATTAAGCATCTTGTGGGTAATATTGGAACCTATAAACAGTTATTTTGTTTACTATGGCAACACCATCCATCAGGAAAGAAGGTAGGGCTATTTTTTTTTAACAAATAAATGTATCTTTTATATAAATATAATTTTGTTTACTTGGATTATAGATATTAAAGGTTCGGCTTATGATAACAAACAACATAAATATACATTTATATTGTTCAATGGAATGGGCATTAGGTCTCAATGATCGTCCTTACAAGACGTACAAATAACCTAAAATTCTTTCACAAAACAAAGTTTATAATAATTATATATTTATAATATAGAGTATTTTGGTTATAAATATGCAAAAACCATTTCTATATCTCTACAAATTTTATAATAACTTTAATATTCATATTATACAGTTGTTTGGTTTTAAAGATGCAAGAACAACATCTATGTTTATTAAGTGTAGGCTATTTATTGTTGTATGTAGGATTATTTATTTGCCATGAAAATAATTGTATTTGACATTATTTATTCCAAGTTTTCATTCAACATTACATCCTAATTATCCAAAGAATGCAGCAACACTAATGGATATTTTTGAGAATGGGTTTATGATAATGAGGCTATTGAATGAAAGTGATGAAGATGAACCATATATGGAACATATCTTGCCCCAATGTCAAAAACGTAACAGAGGATTCATAATCTTTCAATGTAACAGAGAAAAAGAACATAAGGTGGGTAAAATGTTTTACAATCACAATATTTGATCAAATTTTTGAACCTGAACTGAACTAAATTGACTACCTTCATTCACCTGAGATATATTTCAAGAAAGATGTGCCTGATAATGTTTTTGAAAACATGGGCAAAATGACAGTTTGAAGCCTAATGATGGCGCTGAAATACACACTCTTGTGGCTTTATATATTGATATGGGATGTATGACATTTCCAAAAGTGTGGATGTATTGGGACACAGTGCTAAGAATCGGCATAGTTTTAGATCATATGACACAAGATAGGGTTGTATCGTGTCTACAAACTTTAACCACCAAGCGTACATCGTGCATTTACCTCGTTTAAATGCTAAACCGGCGCTATGTACAGAGCAAGAAAACACGCCAGCTGACAACGATCACCACTAACATTAAACAATATTTGAAGCCTGCCATGAATGTGCAATTGTTACCACAGGCCTAAGCCGACGTAGAGGTTGATGTGCAAGCACGGCCTTGTGGAGGTTATTGGAGATTTATTCCAACGTGTGGTCCCCCCCNCCCATCTTCATCTTGTACCTATCGGCGTTGTGTGCAGGTGCTGATGAGGTAATATGTGAGCTTATTGGCTGTGAATGATATCACATTACGTCATACTTTCCCCGCATTTCCCCAAAATCAATGGGGACAAGTTGTCAATGTTCTTTCCTAATGTTTACTAACGCTTTCCAACATGTTACCTGAACCAGTTCTTTCAGTCGCTTAGTTTAAATACTGTTATGTTAGTTTTAAATATACATCATAATCTAGGGCAGGGTTAATACAAATAACATTTTTCAAATTCAATTTACAGAATACAAATTAATGTAACGTAGATATAAATGGTATTTTATTTATATCTAAGTATCTTGTCCAGTTTTTTTATTAAGTTTAAACTTATATTCCTCTATGTTACATAAAGACTCCTCAGGGACCTAAGGGAATCAAACCAGGATTTACGTGCCACCAGGGATGGACTGGCAGGTTCCAGGCGGCCTTGGACTACAAATATAATGGACTTCTTAACATAAATTCATAAATCAGGGTTCTTATAGACATATGAAACATAAATTTAAGGACTTTTCAAGGACTTTCTAAGGACTAAAACTTATTTCTCATACTGCCAAATGCTAAATGCATTAATAAAACAATATAAAGCGTAACACATTTTAAATAGATGGAAAACAACTTTTCACTAAATTTAATAAACAGATAGGAATATAAAAATTATAATCTAACTTTGTTGTCAATTACTTCCCTCTCCTTGATTTATTGGTTATTGCAGTTATTCTAGATTAATTATATTGTAGTATGGCTAGAACAGGAATTTAAGTACTAAAGTGGATGAGAGATGAACTAATTGCTATCAGCAGGTATTTTAGTGCAAAATTGTAATTATAAGTACTTGAGTTAATAGGTAGCCAAAATTCTTAAAATAATTATTAAAAATGACTTTCAATGCAACTTATAAAAAATGGTGAATGTGCATGAATTAAGATTTTTAAATATAGGAGATTAATGAAAACAACATCCTATCTTATCAACAGTAGCACTAATGAATTTGTATAAGAAGTTAACAAGGTATCCCCTTGCCTCTATAGATATTCCATCCCATGGGCGCAACTATCTCTGAGCTAATGAAGCGATAAATAAAACAAAAGAAGTGTGAAGAGCAACAGAGAGTAAACCTAAACGCTTGATCAAAGAGGATGTGCTAGACTCTATGTTTCAGTGTAAGCTGAAGCGATGGGTCAAACTATTTATATTGTTAAAAATTTCAATTCCGAGGCCATGCCAGTTGTATCATCCATAATTACGTAACTACTCACGCCTTTTAAAACATCAGCTTACTTTCCACTAAATAGCAAAGTTTCTAAATAAGGAGACAACAGCTGGGAATATATCTGTATTCATAAAATGAAGTTTATTTGTCTGTCATGAGCATAGCGTGATTTCTACCGCATGAAGAGGGCAGAGATTTTAAAATTAGTAGCCCCTGTGCACAAACATTTGCACCTCAACGCTGGAATTTTATATTTTTCAGTATGCTTTGTTTTTAATTTATTAAAAACTGAGTAGGAAGAAATAGAATGGATTTTTTTCTGTATGTTTGAAATAAAGAAAAGATTTGCCCAGGCACTTTTGCTTATTTTTAAGATGATCCTCCATTAAATATTTGTGTAAATTAAAAAGGTCCTAACTGTCGGTACTATTAACTAGACAAATGATTTTATGTTTGACTTCTCAGACTTACTCATTGAAAGGTTTATTAAAATTTAATAGAAACAGTAATTGATAATTGAATGAATAGCTTTATTATAAATTTAAAAAAGTGGCAGCCGCACAAATCGAACTAGCATACCGGGAAATCTCACGGTGTCCCAATTCACCATTGCGTGCCACTGATATATATTCATCACTGAGCTATCCTGCTTAATCTCGTATCCAGGCCCACTTTCCACTGGTTGTTGTATAAAGGATAGTCGTGGAAATATTGGTGAAAGTCTTAGCAACTATTCCTTGTTGCAAATAAAATTAGTAATCGCACGTAATCTATGATATTACTTTATTAGATTCTAAAAGTATAAAAATTGTAATTTTGTATGAAATAGATTTTTAGATTGTTTCGTTGTTAATAGAAAAATAAAAAATCAGGGTGGCTACAGAACTTCTATTATAAAATTCCCGGACTTTTCCAGCTTTTCCAGAAAATTTAGTTTAAAATTTCCTGACTTTTTTCACCCACTTTACCTCGATAAATGGCGATTTTTATATTTATTACATCAATCACATAGATTAACAGAGTTGTGAAATTGAATCGATTTCTTCTTCAAAGATTCTATTTATTCTTGTTAATATCAGATAGTTTTTGTGCCTCTGCCAAGATTTTATGTTTTTTAGCTTGGAGTTCTATATGCATTACTGCTGCCCGATTCTGATCCCCCTCTTGTTTCTCTCCGTTCTGTTTGTCCATAATTTTTCATTGTAAACTATTTGTTTAGTATTTATTTCTTTATATTTTATTATTTTAGTATAAATTTCATTATTGTTTACTTAATTAAATATTTCTTATATTCATTCATTATTAATTTAAATAATTATCACATTTTTCTGTCTACTGCCCTTTCTTTCATTAATTATGTTTTGTAAGGGTAGTACAATTGCTCTCTCGTGTTTTTAAGTGTTTTTTTTTTCTTTCAAAGGTGGATGTGTGTCACCACTGCGGCTCAATTTCTCAGTTTCTTTTTGTGTTTTGCACTCTCTTTCATTAATTGAAATAACCCTATTCTCATCTTAACTTCTGTAATTGTGCGTCTGATCATAATCCACCAAGACCATCCCATCACAACCCCAGATAGGCCTACTTGGGTAACTACTTCACCGAATCTTCAGCAGCAGGTATGATCTTACCAAATTTGTCTACTTACACAAAGTATTAAATATTGATCCCTCAATCTAAGTAAAACAATTGGTTACCAGCCATGGATGTTTCTAAATACATAATATAATAAATTAAATTCTTTTATTTAACTAACATTCATACCCTGCTATTGTGTTAAAGTCCATTAAAATAAACAATAATAAAAATAAAAGAGAACTGAAAATTTTCCTCTCAAGACAACCAAATAAAACTAGTGTTGAAATAATTGCTTTGGAAAAGAACACCAATTATGTAGAATATCAGAAAACCCTCGTTTGTGAATTGCCGCCAAAAGGTTTAAGAAGAAAACATAATATTTTCAAACATCTTGATGCCTAAAATTCCAAAAGAGCCCAGAAAGAAATTTGAAATTAATTGCGCTGACACACAGGTTCTATCAACTCTCAGTGAAGTAATACTTTTTTTGGAAACTGAGTGTACACACCTAGAGACGGCCAATCTATAGTATAAACTGTCACCAAAACCAACACACTCATTTTCACATCCATTAGCTTCCAAACCAACTAGGATGGTTCTTTTATCTTAAAATATAGGTTCAAATAATCACTGCTCGTTTTGCAAACAGCCAGAGCATAATATTTATAAATGTACGTATTTTCAATCTTTAACTCCATAAAAAAAGATTTGCATTTATTAAATCAAATCGATTCTGTGTTAATTGCCCAGGTACTTCCCATCGTGTCTCAAACTGTCAGTCAAAACATGTGTGTCAACAATCCAAAGTTGACGGATTCTGGTCCAACTAAACCTTTTATTCGCCTGTCTTCAACAACTTATAATATTATAGTTCTAGCCAAGGCTCTAGTTCACATTACACCCTCCAGCAATACACAAATTGTGCGTGCGATATTGTACTCGGCGAGTCAATCCACGGTGATCATATAACATTATGCACAGATACTGGACGTAAAACGTAACCACCCCTTTTGATGGTGGTTACGTGAGATGTGGAAATATTTGAGAATCAATTCCGCAACACGCACGCTAAGGACAGCCCTGGTCGATATGTGCTTCGACTTCCATTCAAGGAACCTATGCCATCTCTTGGTGATTAATCATATCAAGCAAAACGGTGTTTTAATGACTTTGGAAATAAATTAAATTCTCAACTAGCTTTCAAGAAATCCTATGGTGAATTCATGGATGATTATCATAAATCTGGACACGTGAAATTATTTACCAACACACTCCAAAATAATTCCCAACATTACTTTCTACCTCACCATGGCGTGAATAAAGAAACAAGTTCTACCACTAAGCTGCATGTAGTATTTGACGCAAGTGACAAAGGCACATCTGGCCTTTCATTTAGTGATGTACTTCACTGAGGTCTGAAACTCCAAAATGATATTTGCAATATTCTTTTTTAACTTTAGACGTCATAAAATTGTTTTTAGTGCAGACATTCACCAAATATACAGACATATTAAAGTACATCTTGACGACCAAAATTATCAATTGATATTTTGGTGCGAAAATCCTAATTTGCCTCTCAAAGTGTACCAACTTACCACTGTCACATATGGTGTAACTAGCTCCCCTTATCTTGCAATTCGGACTCTACATCAACTTGTTGAGGATGAAGGTCAGACCTTTCCCAGCTCAGCCCAAGTTCTAAAATCCCAAACATTCGTCCATGATATTATCACTGGTGCTGACAACTTAGAAGATACTCTCTCTCTTCAACAAGAGCTCACAGAGTTGTTAAGAAAAGGTGGGTTTGAATTGCGCAAATGGTCCAGTAACTAATACCAGGTACTGAGCGCTGTACCCCAGGAGCATCGTGAGACCCCACTTTACTTTCGTACTCTTGAACAACCTCTCTATAGCATCCTCGGTCTCAAATGGAAGCCTGACAGTGATGCATTCTCGTATAAGATTGGTATAGTTCAACAAGTCCCGACTAAATGTTCAGTACTATTTGCTGTAGCTCAAATTTACGACCCGTGTGGTTGGTTGACACCAGTAGTATTTTGGGCCAAATCATTGATGCAAATTCTATGGACACTCGGACTATCTTAGGATTATCCTCTAACAGCAGATATTTCTGCAAAATGGGTAAGGTTTCTGGAAGAGCTTCCAGCCTTAGAAAACCTCAACATACCTCGATATCTCTCTCTCTACTCCACTGTAGATGCCCAATTATATGGATTATCAGATGCATTTGAGCAAGGTTATGCAGCAGCCATCTATCTCAGATGTGTGATTCAAAACTCTGAAGTCAAAGCAAATTTGCTCATTGCAAAATCTCGTGTCACACCTCTGAAACCAATTTCGTTACCCCGTCTTGAATTATGTGGAGCTCATTTACTTTCAAAATTAGTGCAATACTGTAGAAGCATCATATCATCTCACTACCACATAAATTCATTTGCCGCAGAAAATGGGATCAAGTTTAACTTCCTACCCCCTGCCTCGCTACACCAAGGTGGACCCTGGGAAAGCGCTGTTAAGAGTGCTAAACACCACCTAACCAGAGTTATTAGAAGCCAAATATTGACATTGGAAGAATTTATTACACTCACCACGAAAGTTGAAGCTATGCTCAACTCCCGTCCCCTTACACCCTTGTCTTCAGACCCGTCAGAGATTGATGCACTTACCCCGGGACATTTTCTCATTGGAAACTCTCTCACGGCTCTCCCCGAGTCGCAAATAGAAGAAATGCCTTCCAATCGTTTCAAGAGATGGTTGATAATTCAGGCCCTTTAACAACGATTTTGGTCAATATGGCACAGGGAGAATCTCAATAATTTACAACAACGAATCAAGTGGAGTACTCAAAATGATAACCTCAAGAATGGAGACTGTGTAGTAATACATGATTCGGGTTCACCCTACCCTTGCTTGGCCTCTAGGGCGAATAGTTTCAATGTCTCCTGGTCCTGACGGTGTGGTACGAGTGGTAGCTCTACGTACATTAAGAGGACCCCTTACTCGGCCTGCTGCAAAGGTTTTCCCTTTACTTAGTAATTAAGTCTCTATGTGTTCTGTGTTTCTTCCTTATTCTTGTAACTGAATGCTTCTACATGGGGATAATGTTTAGTATAAATTTCTTTATATTTTATTATTTTAGTATAAATTTCATTATTGTTTACTTAATTAAATATTTCTTATATTCATTCATTATTAATTTAATATAATTATCACATTTTTCTGTCTACTGCCCTTTCTTTCATTAATTATGTTTTGTAAAGGTGGTACAACTGCTTTCTCGTGTTTTTATGCGCGTTTACTTTTTAGTTCGCAAAGTGTTTTTCTCAAAGGTGGACATGTATCAACACATCAACTCAACTTCTGTTTCTTTTCGTGTTTTGCACTCTCTTTTGTTAATTGAAATAACCCCATTCTCATCCTAACTTCTGTAACTGTAAGTCTGATCAGAACCCACCAAGATCATCCCATCACAACCCCAGGTAGGCCTACTTGGGTTATTGCTTCACCGAATCTTCAGCAGCAGGTATGATCTCACCAAATATGTCTAATTACACAAAATATTAAATATTTATCCCTCAATCAAAGTAAAATCACTATCCTCATATGGGCATTGCGGACAGAATGAATCAAAGACTTGGTAATGTCTACCTCTCTATCCCACCAATTGCTTTAACTGAATCATAAATTTGCCTTTGTGCAATTAAAGAAGCTTCATATAAGTTTTCCACAATACATTCATGATTTATCGAAAAACCTCTTTCCAAACTGGCATTTTCATGAGAAAGAATGAGATTCAATTTGAGAAATGATACCAACTTCTGGTTATCATTACTTGGAAGGATACTTATCCATAATGTGGGTAGTCTATTATGTTTCTTTGAAAAAGCATTAATTTTTCCAAAAAATCAGGTTGGCTACACACACTATTGAACTGGCGATCCACAAGGTCAGCTGCAACGCCAGTGATATTATTTGCTAACACTATCTCCAAAGTAGACTTCAGTCGATCGCTACGTGTCGACTTGAGCACAGCTACTGCAGGGTCCAAGAACGATATGGCTTTGGTTAATTTGTATATAAGAGGGAAATGCTCAAAATGCTTAGCACATAGCTTCTGTAGACATGTCTTACAATCTTGTCTAAAGAGTAGAATTTCTTTTTCTGATACACCTTTAGTTTTTCTAATGGCCTCTCTGGTTGCATATCCAAGATCCACATACTTTGCATTTAAAAGGTTGGTTTCGTTGAAAATGCCTAACTCAAGCAATGATCTAGCAGCATCCAGCTTATCACTTTTTACAAATCTTTTCATAAGAGAAATTAAAGCCTCATACGAGAAGGGTGCAAGAGGAGCATCTGATTGAAATTGAATGAGGAATGCTTCTACCATGATTGCAACGGACTGAAAAAAACCTAGTTTAGGTGCAAGTAGCTTGTCTTTCACAGAAGTCGAGATGATATGAAAGCTACGACAATTGGGTGCTTTCTTTACTGCAGTGGATTCATTTACATATGTGACTACATTGGGGAGAATAGTTTCCGCTCGCTCAGCAACTTCTATATTTTGCAACCACCTAACTGCACAGAACTTTTTAGGATAGAGTTCACTGCCACTATAATGTACATAATCTGCTCTACGTGCAGGAACAATTTTAGTAAATTATACAGAGCCCAAAGAAATTCAACAAGTCCCAAATTGGTTGAATTTATTGCTGCTTTAAAAGCACAATGGAGACTATGGAGGCCACAACTTCCTATATCTAGCATTGTAGGACTATCTGGATCAGTAGTGCTCTCGAATGAACTTTTGATTGACATTAGGTCCATCCATTGACACCTGTAACAGCTTGACATTTTTCAATTCTAGAAGTGCATCTGAAAAAGCCTTTAACAGGTCAGCAGCTGTCACATGGCTGAGGAAGGTCGATGTAAAGCATCGCATCGTGTTGAGACTTCATTTGTTTTTAAATTCCAAAAGCGTACCATAATATCCATTTGACCCTTTTGGGTAACCTTGTTTGGAGACTCATCAAATCCAACCACTATTTCTGGACACTTTAAGCTCATATTTACAAGGTCAGTATGAAAGTATGGGGCCAAACCATACAAGATTGTGTAACCAATTTTGGCCCTCACTAATTGCATTTTGTTTGCAATTGTACTGTCTGGAAACATTACTTCAAACAAATTAACACTTTTTTAAGCTGCCCGCATTGAAGTACGTGACATTATAGAATTCAAGCTCCAAATAATTTCAGATTTTGTCACATTATCGTTCACAAAAAAGTTTCTCAGTCTTCCAGTTTCCTTCAAAGCAAAAGCTGCAGATATGATCTCAATCATACTCTATAAAGCGAAAGAAAATATTATTAAATACTAACCGGCCTATTTATTTTATCTAATTTTGTTACAATATTTTAGAAGACGCCTGGGTAAATTGGTGTAATTGAAAATAACGCCAACTATGGCTGTATCCAAATAGTCTACCTATTCACTATAACCAATATTTTATATAAGGTAAATAATAATTCTAATTTCCCTTCTTGTCATAATTGGCGAAGAGAAACCATTTAAAATCTGTCAGTATCTCGAATAATTGTACTTTTTATTTTTAAATATTTAATTGAGGATAGCTGAGATAATTTGCACTTAAACAGTGATAGATGGTGTTTACATAGTTTCTAAAATAAGTGGTAGGTAGCAGCACTGTGGGCCCAATGGCGTGGCCATTCGAATAGTATGATGCATTATTCGCTAGAGAAGTCTAAAATTCAAGACTGCGACTTGGGAGCCTTGGACTATTCGGATACAGCCTATGAAACAGTAAGCTACCAGTTTCATCGTTAAACGTTGGCAGCACTTTTCTGAATGAGGCTTAAGTTAGCTTGCATATAACATAACTTGTCCTCCACCAGTATAAAATAGAGGAATACATAACATTTAAGTAAGCCTACCTCATTTTTTGCCAACTCTGAAGATGGTGGTAATAGTAATGGCAAGGTGACATTCACAGAAACTGCCTGCACAACAGTTGTAATGGTGGAAATGGAAGAATTTTCTTTTTAAAAAAGCAGTCATTGAATAACTCTGCATTTTATTCAATGTGGCAGCTTGATGTTTTTTGCCTAGGGCGTGACTAGTCAGAGCACGTTTACCCATGTTGCTTAATATGAACTTTGAATTGCACAAATTACACAAGGCAGAGTAGTTATCTTTTGCTGGCCTAACCCACTCAAACTTCGAATCTAATAGCCACGATTCATTGAAACATGTCTTTTTATATTTCAACATTGTCCGGATTTTAATCTATATCAAATATCTTTATTACACACACGCGCCTAAATACTGAATAAAGGTATAGCTTCTAAATCTAAGGGTTTGTCTTGAATGCCTCAATTAAAAACCACGTGTAGGAATCAGCATAGCCAGAACAGAAGGTAAGGCAGCATGAACTAAGGAACATTGTCACTTTTAAAAATTGCGACGTTACGATTAGAAACGATGGAAATGGAACATCACTTCGGCAAACTGTTTTTTCAGTCAAGTTAACATTTTAACAAAAATCTAGTAAAAATAAAATGAAATTAAATTGTGTTAGTTTTTACATCCTCTATTGAATTTAAACAATCGTTATTTGTTAGGTAATCCAGGAATAATGGTTTTAAAATTTGAATTAATGTTATGAATTTTTCAATATTTACGCATGCGTGAGATGTATTAAACGAGTTGTTATTCCAGTACTTGCTCATGCATATGACGACTCAAATATCTAGTTCTAGATTCTCCTATGTTTGTAGTGAGTGACAACATTAAATTATCAAGGTCAAGAACCATCACAACTTCTCTCTCGCACAAATATCAGTTCTGCACCCACTAGTAAAGTTACACTCAACACTCACTCTTTCTTTGTTCAGTTCCGATTTCAGTGTATTATTAGACGGGATCACTGGCTGGCCTGCTAGTACAGTCCAGCTTGCTACAAAATAAAGCTTTGTAGGAATATTGCACCAATACAGTAAACCACTCATGTTAGAACACCATCTCTTGCCATTTTCATTTTGTCTTTCTTGCAGTCTATAAATTCCCTGACTTGTCAGTAATTTAAATTTAAATCCCTGGCTTTTCCCGGTTTTCCCTTTCTGTAGCCACCCTCATAATGTGTGTGGCCCTATTAACTTTCAAACTAATCTGTTGAGCTTGTCAAAGCTTAAAACACACATAGGCATTTGCAATAGTGGTATTTGATAAAATATTGAATTTGACGTATGTTATATGATATCCAAACTCGGTAATCACACATTTCCTCAGAAAATAAATATATTATTTTGATTTTAAGGCTAATTTTAATCACACCAAAAAATATTAACATCCAATGGAAAAGATTGACTAATTACGAAACAATGTGTAAACAAAGTAGGAATGGTTTAAGTTTTTACTGATTTTATTTAGAAGAACCAAAGCAGGTTTAGCCATTAGGTTAATCTAGGTCATTGTGTAGATCACATGGGTTCTAGGGGCACATTCAATAAAATGGTTCTAGCGTGCATGAAACCCTTGATTTGGCCCTGAGAGGAACATATATATTACAAAGCAATTTTAGTAATTTTAAGTATTTAAAAATTGTTTGTAAACTATCTTATATTTTCTATTGTCTTTTTTCTCTGCCTTATTAAAAAAATTAATTAATGGACAAAATATATACATATATTTATTAGAATTAGCTCACGACAAAAGTTTCCAATTTTAATATACACATACACAATTTAGTGATTTAGTATCCAATATTTATTTTGAATTTATCCAAGCACAATTTTTAGAAACAAAAATAATTGTTCAATTTATGGTGGCTTGAAACGCCCATAACCCAATACTAATACATTTAATAGACTTATCAACAAATGCTGGCAAATATGTTCATGGTTAAATGAATTTAAAAATAAAGCTTGCAAATGTGTCAAGCAAAAATAATGAGGGGACATGCAAGGATTTTGTTATATTCTTCACAAAGGTAAAGCAAATTGGATAAGGGTAATTAAAGAAGTTTCAACAATTCTTAAAAAAATCAGAGGTTCATATCTCTAACTCGACCACAATGTTAGATCAAATACTAGAAGTATTGTTTGACATGAATTTTATGAAAAAAATGGCTTTTGATATTTTGTCCACATTTCATATGTTCCTGGGTAGCTACTATTACTTAAAATAACGGTTTTAGTTGATTGTGATTTTTAGATAATATAATTTACTGTGTAATTAATATTGTATGGATGTTTAATCAAAGTGAATAGAAAAATATTATATTAAAATAATATTATTTAATTTTTCGTGGCTTATATAATAATTACATGTTTATTATTTTGAGCAATAAACCACGTACAGTTCCCAAACATAGTCTTACACAAGTCAGATTTGCACTAGAAACAGTTATAAAAATCAATGTTTATTTTGTATCCTATAAATACTAATGGACTCTACAATTATCAGATATTTGGTTGAGATTTACATTCTTAAAAATTAATGTCTTATACAGGATAATACATTGTCGCATTTTTAACATTTATTTTTGACTGTCCGTTAAGTGGGTAGAATAAGTTAACTATTTATAAAGTAAGTGGATCTGCATTAGCATCAACACGAGATGAAACAATCTGTGTAAAATACCACTTCTAATGAAGCAAGATGAGATATGAACCTTTAACTCATGTCTTTATTTGGCAATATAGTCTTAAAACGCGTGACCACCAGTGAAAGTAGAAAAAGGTCAGTACAAATCAATATAGTTTAAAATGCTATTTGCAAAAGTAAATTATTCACTGGAATATAGACTCTGGTGTGTATGCATGAAATATTACTATGCCAATATTTTTTTCACGCCATAACCCAATTAACACTTACATAAAGGTGAAAATACATCATCAAATTGTGAGCTCATTTGCTGATGGAGTGCTGACCCTTGCTGAGATGAATTCTTGAGAGCTGGTGGACTTGGAATTAGTGGGGGACCTCTGTTAAGGATAGGTTTCTTGACCAAACATTTCTTTTTAAGCTTACTGGAATGTTTTTGATACCGTCCTGGTTGTGAAGTTTCAGGATCACTCACATCACTTATATCTGAGGGTGTCCCACTACAAACTAAAACAAAGTTGTGGAGAAAATTATTTTGTTTTAGTCAGGAAACGTTTTTATTTCTCTAAAGGAATGTGCGAAGGATGATTTTTTTGGTAACGAATATTTTCGAATCAAGAGTGAAAATTTCAAGTCAATTACAAATGATTTATAGCTGTTAATAAAATCCCATTACAACTTATTATTACTTAATAGTGTATGTATTTTACAAATGACCGTTAAAATTCTAAATAAAGTCACTTGAAAGATATTATCAATAAGATTAAAAATTTTCATTGCAATAAAACATTTCTGTTAAAACCACAAAACTATGAATTAAAGAGATCACTTCATATGTTGTAAATAATTATAATCAACTAGGGTTGACCAATTTCAAGCCAAACTCCAAAGACACGATTACATATATGATTTGTTGAAAAAATAACAAAAATTGAATCTATATATCATTAATCTATAGATTTTAATTCAAAGATGACATATAATTAAAATGGAGGATTCAAAATTTACTAATATTCAAATATCCTCAACAAATCAGCATGATGGTTTTTGATCTTATTTTAATTTATTTTTGTTATTTTATTAAATTCGTACAAGTACACTTTCCCTGTGAATACTAAGGGCCAGTTTCATAGTCAAATTTAGTACGCCTCAAGTGCGGCGCTACACTAAGTTCATGACGACACCTACCTAAACCAGAATGGAATGGGCCAGTTTCCTATGCGAGAACGGCCCATTCCACTCGAGTTTAGGTAGGTGTCGTCTTGTATTTAGTGTAGCGCCACACTTGAGGCGTACTAAATTTGACTATGAAACTGGCCCTAATACTTAAAAACTTATTGAAATTACCTTAGTGTCCTGAATTTCTCCTAAAAATGTATTTACAAAAACTGTACTCTCTTTTTATCCATAGCCTGACATTTCCCCCTGAAAACGACACATTTTTATAGATGTATATGTTGTGGCAAACAGGAACTGTGCCAGCAGGCGGGTGTAAATCATCGAATGTGTATAATATTAAACTCAGGGTCAAAATGAAGCGAGACAAAGGATTACCACTCTTCAATGTAACTAAACTAGTAATCCAGAAGGTTAGTCAATGTTAGTTGAAGGCAGGATCTGTGCTGTGTTAGTGGTATTAAAATATCACCAATGGCAGATCTGCAAGTTAGTGATTGTGTTGAAAAGGCTCCCTTCCTTAGCCTCTCAAGTAAACACAAGAATAAGAAGAAAATATATTAACCAAATATAAAATCTTGTCAAATTTATAAGTTTTTACCTTGATGAATATTAGAGACCTTTTATTTTTAGTAGAAGACCTTCAAAATTTTAGGGTTGTCTTATATTCAGGCCAATAGTGTAATTATTTAGAAAAAAAAAATGCCATGCAGATGATGAGATGGTGTTAATCAAAATAAATATAAAGATAAAGATAAACAGGGGTTAGTTACTTCTTTTTAAACTGTGTACCAACATAAAACACCAAGAGAACAAAATAATTCGGAAGAAGACTTATTTATATTAGACTGGGTATTGCTACTAGTGAATGCAGCCAGCAATACAACTAAACTTTTCTGTATATTTATTATTATTACTATATTACTATTAGCACCGCGTCTTACTACCCGTTTGGATTATACGCACTTACACCAATGTGTAATGGTAGGGGTGATTGTGAGATGAAATGAAGGACCTACAGTTTAACGTGGAATCCGAACCACGGTGGAGGCCTGGCATTCCCCACATTCACAAGATGTCTTGTCAGAGGTGAAGGAAGGGTTTGGTAATCAGATAAATCTGTGCCGGGACCGAGGATTGAACCCCGGCCGCTATCATAGAAGTCTGACACCTTACCCCTAGACCGCCATGTCACCTACCTTCTGTATATTTGATGCACTATCTATAAGCACTAAGTATATAGTGCAAACTGGCTGACTAGATGAAATCTTGTGATAGTTTCCTAGCAAAGGAAATTTTTTTATTTAGTTTCAGTTAGCAAATACATACAGTAATGTTAATATTTAAAACTGAAATAAGTATGAATCAGTTCAAAATTAATTATTAGCAAACAATTCAAAATTTCAGAATTCCTTAATCAAAGTTCAATACAGATAACTAATAAAATGACAATCAAAAGTATTTACATTTTGGAAAATTTGCACACCCCTAAAAAAAACTTGTATCAACTCTGGTTTCAGAGATTCATGGGTAAGATTTTATGGTTTGTATATTTATGTCAACTTTTTAGATAACAGTTTTAAAACCTACTGTAAATAAATAAATAAAGACAAATATTTGAACGTCACTAAAAAAGAAAAGCACATTCTCACATGAAGGAGGATTAAAATAGTTAAAATAGCAAGAATATTGATTGTTAAAAATTACAGGACTATATAAGATTTATATTGCAGGCTTGTTATTACAAGGGGGTATCAAAAAATTTCTGGACTGGTGCTGCCTTCTAGAAAGAGTTGTAGTAGCGCTATGCCACTTTAGAGGGTAACACTAGCGTGTCTTGGGAGTTCGTGTATCAAGTTTCATGCGTCTGGGCGGTCTTACTGATTTTTAACGTCTTTTTTTTTGGAGTTGGGTACATGGCCTGTGGTGATTTAACTATGAATCCGAAAGAGGAACAGCTTGTGTGTGTCAAATTTTGTGTGAATCTTGGAAAAAGTGCGATAGACTCTCTAAAAATGATTCAACAAAGATTTGGGGAAAAAAGCATGGGCCGTACAGAAGTGTTATAATGGCATGCCTGGTTTAAGGTTGGTCGCCCATCTGTTGAGGACGACGAGCATACAGGCAGGATCAGAAGCTGCACAACACCCACCATGGTTGCCAAACTAAAACAGATCATTTGTCAGAATCGAGGAAGATGACAACAATTTCTGACTTCTGAGTTGGTCATGCATGATGTCGCCGCCAAATTTGTGGCCAGGATCCTGACAGCTGACTAGAAGTAGCAGCAACACGTCAACATCTGCAACGAGCTTCGTCAGGTCGCCTCCGACGATGCCACCTTCTCGTCCAGGGTTTCCACTGGTGATGAAAGCAGGGTTTACGGTTATGAACCTGAGACCAAGCAACAATTTACCCAATGGAAAAGCCCAAAATCACCAAGACCTAAAAAGGACAGCCAGGTGAAGAGCAATGTTAAGAGCATGCTTGTATTTTTTTTATATTAAGGTAATTGTGCACAAATAATTCAGCCCAGCAGGCCAAACAATAAATTCTGCGTTTTAATGAGACGTTTGAGGCGATTTCGTGAAAATGTGCAAAGACGTCGCCCCGATCTTTGGCAACAACAGAACTGGCTGTTGCAACAGGACAGTGCCCCCTCTTATGCTTCCCTTTTCACCTGGTAATTTTTGGCCAAAAACAAGATGGCTTTTGTCCCCAACCACCCTGATTCATCTCCCTGTGACTTCATTCTATTTCCTAAAATGAAAATTAAGCTGAAGGTCCACCGCTTTGACATCATTGAGAAGATCCAGGTAGAATCTGAAGCAGTACTGGACACACACACAAAAAAAGACTTCCAGGAAGCGTTCCAAAAATGGGAGAAATGCTGGGACCAGTGTGTACATGTGGAAGGGTGATAGCTGCCAATAGGGACTATGGTAAGTTTTACGAGTTTGATAGCACCAGTGTGGAAAATTTCTGATATTACCTCGTATATTGAAATGGGTTAAATATCTTACATTTTATTCCAAACATTTTACATATGAGGTTTAATGTACAATAGAAAAACTATTTTGACTTTTGTACTACCTATACTGATTGATTATATTTATTTCTTCTAAACTGACAAGTCGTGTATTAATCACAACTTGTGAATTTGGGGAATACCAAGCCTCCACCGTGGTTCGGATTCCACGTTAAACTGTAGGTCCTTCATTTCATCTCACAATCACCCTACCATTACAACATTAGCATAAGTGTGTATAGCCCGAACGGGTAGTAAGACGCGGTGCTAATAATAATAATTAAGTGTTTGGACAATGGCGGTTAATATGTTGAGAAGTAAATCTTATCCATATGCAAGTAGTTTTCGGTATAAGTTTAGTTAAAACAATGATATGTATCTTTACTTTCCAGACATGCTTCTGTTATTATTTTTAAGGTATGGATACAAACTAAATCAAATCAAATTATATTAGTTAAATTGATAATTTTATTCATTAAACTCATTAATGGTAGCATGGTCTAATGTGTCATTCTTGAACTAAGCCAAGCTCCATGTGACAGAGAGATAGAGGTTTAAATCCTTCATAAAATGGTTTAGCACCATTCCTTCATGAAAATGCGAGTGCATTTCATACAAATTCTAACTTCCTCATCCCTGCCCAACTAATGTTAATATGAAAATAGTGGTGATGATGCTGTTCAATAAATAATGTTTTGTTATGTCATGAATATCATAAAGACAAAAGTCATTCAAGTTTCTTATTTTACTTGGTGCTTTGCTTCCAAGAAGCCCTATATTTAAATTTGGAGATACTCTACAATATGTAATGCTAATTTCAACGCTATAAATTTAATAAAATACAACAGTTAAGCCTGTTACATTTTCTTTTATATATTCCTATTTATTTAATTATCAGCATATAAAAAGATAATAGCCAGAGTTTTAACATAAGTTATTGAGAAAAATATTTAACATTCTGGAACAGTGAAGTTTTAAAAAACAATATATTTAAATAATTTTAGGTGTTTTTAAAATCCTTTCTGGAACATTCGTAGATGTATATCCAATTCAGTGAAGTTTAGTATATTCCAAAATTTAGTTTTTCAGTAATTTGACCCCACATATATTTTAGTTGTGGCCCCTTGAATTTCATAAGAATTTCATCAGTATCCTCATCCTCCAAGAGTGTGGACACATTTTAAAATTTATCATCGAGGTATTCCATAATATAACTTTCTTTTGAAGACCTATCATCACTGTCAGAAAAATATAAATCTTAATATTAATTTGAATCTAATGAATGGCATCATTTCCGTATAAACGAGGTTTCAAAAAAAAATTTTTTTACAGTTTAATTCTACTCATTTTTTCACTAGGGTTATTAAACTGCACAATTCAAAGTGGGCCCTCATTTCATCAGGGATAAAATCAAAATAATTTCAATGAGTTTTTTCTTATCACTTGCACTTGGGAAAACTCCTGTGTCACGTATTTATTTCTCTCTATTCTAAGCTTGGACCAAAAATTGTCATATAAAAATTAGGACATACAATAATTGGAAGGAGAATTTTTTCCTAGACTGCTTAAGCTTACTGTAGATATATTGTAAACTTCAGTAAATGGAAACACATAGATTAACCCAGTCTAATAGTTATTATTATTATTATGAACTAGAGTGTTTGAAGTAATAGACCTGTTGACATACTTGGAATATAAATTTCACTGATATTATCATATGAATCACTATATGAAGATCACCATTATCTTTCTCACAGCTAAAATAACTTTCATTATTGATCTAACTGAAATGTGTAAATAATTAAACACACCTGGAATTTGGGTGGTGTTGCCATGTGACGAATGGGAAGCAAAGTGCTCCACATGTTATGTAGCTCTTTGGCAGTCTGCTGCTATCCCGTGCGCAACACTTTTAGGGCATAAGGGGTTAATAAATACAAATTATTTTTAAGCTTGTACCTTTATCGATGGTCTCGCAACCTCCTTCTTGACCTTGGAAGTTGAGTACTCCTGCTGCATCCAAGCTTCCCAAAGGATGAGTAGGGGGAACTCTTGGTGTTGGAACAGGAATCACACGCTTCTTGCGAATACGTTTGTGCGGTGTCTGCTTTCGATTCACTTTACAATAGCTTTCTACTGTTCTTTGCCTCCCATCAAGGGAGCTCCAGTCACTGTCTGTATCAGAATAAGCTACAAGAAAGAATACCCCTTATTAATACATTTACTATTTTAGTGCTAATGTGCTGGCTATAAATGATCTAGCTTGAATTATTTATAAAACTAATATACTAACTAGAGTTCATTTAGGTTGAAGTTTAATAATATTAAATATTCAAATATTTTCCAATATCAATTCCATTAATTATACAGTAGGGTGGAGTGAAAACAGGGGTTAAAATACTCTTTTTTTTGATTAAGTTTTCTAATGGGGCGCATAAGTTGTCTTTTGGTATCAGTTTTAATAATAAAACATTTTGAAGCTATATGAGAATGTTTTGAGCTGCCGCAAGGTCCTTGAAAAATGAACTTTTAAGTAAAAAACACAACATTTTATATACAAGGGTGACCACAAAAGTAAGGTCTCCAAGGGTCTGGGGGCATAACAAAACTGTTTTGGCAGCTGTTGAATATCTGTTGTGATTGGGATCCCCCCCCCCCCCNCCGAGCATACTCGCGCCTCATTGTGGTGCTCAGTCTGGTCCTGGCAGCCATTGAGAATGGAGCTCCTGTTGAACTTCGCCGCCAAGTGCGAAATCCGCACTGTTATTTAGTTTTTGAATTTGAAAGGCATTACACCTGTTGAAATTCATCCCCAGTTGACCGAAGTGTATGGCGAGTCGTGTATGGACATCAAAAAGTTCGCAAATGGTATAGGGAGTTTATAGCCGGTCGTAATGAAATTCATGATGAGCAAAGGAGTGGGAGACCGTCAATTTCCGACGAGACGGTTGAGAAGATCGAGGAAAGCCTGTGTGAAGATCAACGGATCACTATGGATGATCTTTGCATTTTGGTTCCTTAGGTGTCCTGAAGCACCATACACAGAATCTTAACCGAAATTTGCAATATCGGAAGATTTGCGTTCGATTGGTTCCAAAAATGCTGACAAAAGATCACAAGCGGCAACGTGTTGATTCTTCCCGTGAGTTTCTTCGCTGCTATGCAGACAATGAAGACTTTTTGGACTCTATTGTCACAGGGATAAATAAAACTTGGGCATTTCACTTCACCCCAGAGACGTAACAACAATCGCGGGAGTGGCGGCATTCCTCTTCTCCAAAGTGGAAAATATTCAAACAAACAAAGTCTGCCAGTAAAGTCATGACAACCGTCTTTTGGGATTGAAAGGGAGTATTGTTGGTCTACTTTATGCCTGCTGGGACCACAATAAATGCTGATCGGTATTCTGAAACTCTGAAAAAACTCAAGACGGGCAATTCAGAACCGGAGAAGAGGAATGTTGACCAAGGGCATGACAACGCTCGCCCACACGTGACCCGTCAAACTGTCGAGCTTCTGCAAAAGTTTGGATGGGACACCATCAGACACCCACCCTATAGTCCGGACTTGGCACCCAGCAACTATCACCTGTTCCCTAAGTCGAAAGAACATTTGGCAGGACAGCGATTCAACTCCGAAGACGAGGTGAAAAAAGAGGTTCAATGATTCCTCAAGGACATGGCGGTGAGCTGATATGAGACATGGGAATACAAAAGCTGCCACAGCGTCTACAAAAATGCATCGAACGAAATGGGAAGTATGTAGAAAGATAGGTAATTGTTCATACTTTTAAAAAATGTAAAAATTATTGCAAATAAATTTTTTTTTGAGTTAATAAAAAATAAGAGACTTTATCTTTGGGATCACCCTCGTATATAAATATATAAAATATTGTAGGCTGTAATTTTTATTTTAAACACTTTAAACAATATTGTTTACCAATATAAAAGCATATTTTTCATTTAAACCGTTAAAAATTTTCAAAGAAGATATTTATTTTAGTGCAATATATATTAGTTAATATATCAATTTTTTTTGTGATTTTTTATGGAATTTCAATAAATATAATACTACCCAAAACATATAAATACTTGAGGATATATAGGTGTTATAAAAGCAACATACACTTACAGGATAAAATTATTCAGTGTACATAAGTATATATATTAAATATTTAACAGAATAGGAAAAAATGTCATTAACCGTTTCTGTTAAAGAATAACATTGCCACTTTACTTGAATATTGGAATGTTTCTTAGTTTCAAATTTTGGCATCAGTTCCTGAGATTATATTTTTGCTTTTAAAAACTCATCTCTTGCTGAAGTCCCACATACAGCAAATGATGATTCAATAACTAATTTAAACATTCTTTCAACAGCTTGCGTGTGACACGAATAACGAGGAAAGTCTTCAGGAGCTTGTGCTATACTTGTTATTAACAGTTTTAATTCCTCCTCACTTATGTGCTTGGTCATTATTGGCTTTGTTACTTTGAGGACAAACCAAGAGATTATATCAATATAGTCATCAGATTTGAAGTTTATAACTGGAATAACAAATTTTCTTATTCTTTTTCTGTGTTCCGTCCTGGCAAGTAGTCGACGTAGGCCTAGCTCTCTCACATGTTTGCATTCGTCAATTATCACGCACAGCTGGTTTTCAGGTGCTTCAAAGTAGGCGATCTTTAAATGACTGGTCAATTGCATTTCGAAGGTGCTCTGGGAGCTATCGGGAATAATTAATAAGTCTCCATAAGTGCTTTGAGCCATTATGCATGATGGTTTAAGCTTTATGTTGACCTAAAGAGGTGCATATACTTTAAGAATGTACTGTGCCATCGTATACAGATTTTATGGTGGATTTTCTGTCCCCACATACAAATGAAGCAGGTGACTTGCTTCTAAATTGTCTTTTAAATTATTTCATATTTTTAATATCACTTTATCAACATCACATTTGTAATATACATAGTAGTATTAATAAAAACCATAGAACCCAAGTCAAATATCAATCATGAACCCACACAATCATATTTCCACTCACCCCTCCTATCCTCGGCCCCGACACATCCTGACAAACATTAGGCCCACATCGGTAAAACAGAAGAGATGGGATGGGGGGTTATGTTAATACACTTATTTAACAAAATAATGTCCAGAAAAGATCTAATTGTTAATATAACTTCATCATAATACTCACAGGTGCGTTCTTTCTCACGTCTTTGTCTCACTTTAGACTTGGAATTAACAACAGCATCCTGAACCAATGTATATGCATAGTCCCCATCATAAGACGAATATACATTTGGTAGAGCATCTTTTACCTTGAAAGAGAATCGATTTATTTAACAATTTAGTGAATTTATTTGAAATAATAAGGCCACCTTTAAAAATAAATAAATGAAAAATGAACAAGTACCTAATGTGAAAGAATAGTAATTGGAAATGAAAGTTTAATTGTTGTATACTTCAGTGTTAGTAGCAATTATTAGTGACAAATTTGATATATTTAGGGTATGGTTTAAGGAACTAATAAAGCATTCACGCGAAAATACCAATTAAGGCATAACATGTTCTTGTGCAGCTGACTCTGTTCACATCCTTACTTTTTGGCTTAAATGAGCGTTTGGTTTGAAGTCAAACAAAACCAACATGAGTGATTGAATAAAAAATAGTTAAATTAACCATTCATTACCCCTTACCCCAAATAATATATTTAGAAATTCCATTGAGCTATCTATATTTTCTTCTCAACTTTGTGGAAAAGGATAGCCCATGCCTTTATACAAAAAGGATTAACATGATTACTCTATAGGATATTTTTTTATAGCTCTTCCAAGTATTAATGCTATTCTTTGACTCACTAGTGATTGTATGATTGAATAACTGTTCAATTTCATTAGGATGTAATCTAATCTATCTTAATTAATAATCTTTATTGCCTTTGATTTTGTTTCCATTGCTGCTTAAATTAATGTACCCACATGGGCTATTTTATTTACTGATATAGTAAAGTCTCTAAATATTATTGTTTCATTTAATAGAACCTTTTAAACTGCGTTTTATGTGACCAAAACTTTATTCATTTAAACTAGTGTTTTAAAATGTGTCAAATATATATATAAATATTGTTGCAAAACATACTATTGTAATTAAAGATCTAGATTTAATGAATTCCTCTTGAATGGTTATCTTATTCATTATAATTCTTAATGGTTCTACCCTGGATTGATATTTTGAGAAAAATCTTCAGAAATATATTGTCAATTTGCTGACCTTATAAATTTTGTGGAAAGGGATATTGCAGTCTTTTCTCTTTTTTTAAACATATAATCAAAGTGTTATTTTCAGTCATTCTAAACTTAAAATAATTATTTGACATAAGCCAACATTAATAGGTATTTAAATCACAATGTTACTGGTAGTGATAGCTTGAGTTAACCTTTGTTGGAGGGACACCAAATTTCATTGTTAAGGCTTACAGCTAGAAAAGTTACTGGATCTACTTTCATGGATTCATACATCAGGTCATGCCACATTCAATAGATACCATAAAACAACACAAATAAATAGCAATATGTTATCAATTTTTATCACAAAATATATTTAATCCATTTAAATGTTCATCCCAGAAAAATTGAGGTGGGTCATGTAAAAATGAAAGAAAAAAACTAGAACCCTAACAAAAAAAACTAAAGATCACAATATTCTCCTTCCTTTGGTGACAAGAAATTACTATTAATGCTTTATGAAGGGGAATATCCTTTTTTAAATTATAGTTATTGCATGTTATTCCTTTTTAATGTATACGATTTTGGTGTGTAGAAATAAAGTAAGCTACTATGAATAAAATGTTATTTAATTGAATCTAACCAAAGGTTTCAATGTTTAATCAAGAACACCCCCAAAAAATATGTATAATTACTAAAGTTAATTAAAAAAATGTATTTTTCCACACTTAAAAAATTATCTTCATTGAAACTATTTTCTGCATTTGTGTCGTTCATTTCTACAATATTAACACTCCAATATAGGTCTATTTTATTCACACACACAAAACATCAAACATAACCTACATAGAAAGGAGGGAATAATTACAAACCACGTAAGGCATAGCTGGCTAAAAACAAGTGTACCAACCGTAATTTTTAAAATATTTGCCAAATTTTGTGGAAAGGGAGCTAGAATGAGCCCTTACAACGTTATCCGCCTCAAATGTATGAGTTTCTCCATGTGAGAATAAATTTGGCTATTACTTTAACTATTCATATAACTTTAATTACATTGCTCATTCATTATTTCTTCCTCAGATACATGCAGTTTTATGTCCTCTCTAGTACTTTAGCTTTTCTTGTAGTGTGTCAATCATGTAAAGTTGACACCTACACAATTAGGCTACGTAAAAATACGAAGTTATAATAATTATATTGGCAGAATCAAAAGAAGAGGATTAGATTTGAAATATTTAATAATAATATCCTTCAAAACCTACTGTTAATGACTGGATGGACTCTGATATTATCCACGTGCTCTTAATAGAAAATACTACAAAGGATTTTAATAATACAAATCTGCATAAAAATACTAGACTTACAATAGAGGAATCCAAAGAAGATAATTAAAGCTAATACATTCAGGAATAATATTCTTCAAAGCTTACTCACCGTGGCTGGATGGGATCGGATAACGCTAACATGCCATCTAGCATAATATAGAACTCGAATGGCAACAGAGTGCTTGCTAACACTTCCACCTTGTACCCCTTCTGACGTAGAAAAGAACTAAACCTATGCTGGGTTCGCTCCCACGACCCTAGAGCGCCACTGTCAAGGCAGCGTCTCTTCGAACCTCCCCTTTTCCACACCCCGCAAGCTCCAATCATCAGCTGTGTTATCACGTCTATTCTCTATTTCTTTTTGTTCCGTTCTAGTCCAAAAAAGGGTATAAAATAGGTACTCTCAGATTTACAAAATATTATTCTATCACATCCCGTCATTGACGAAGGAACTTGTTTCCACAAAGCGACCGGTGGCCATGGACTATAGGGCGTGGTTCTCACCGCCGCGCCACCGAGGAAAACCTCTCTTCACGAAGGAACCGGTAGCCCTGGAGTATTGGGCGTGTTGATCACAGCAGCGCCTCTGAGGAAAACCTCTCTTCACAAAGGGACCGGTGGCCATGCAGTATTGGGCGTGGTTCTCACCTCCGTGCCCCTGAGAAAAACTCTCTACATAAAGGGACCGATGGCCATGCAGTATTGGGCGTTATGCTCACCGTCGCGCCTCCGAGGAAAAAACTCTCTCCACGAAGGAACCGGCGGCCATGATGTGTTGGATGTGGTTCTCCCCGCCGCGCCACCAAGGAATATCCTCTTCGATTTCTTAAGTATAGAGGCGACGTCCATCTAACTTATTATTTAGTTAAAAGACTAGAAATTGTTTATTTAATAAGTCCATCTGACTTATTGTTTATTTCTGACTTAGTATAGTCGAGGCGACTATTACGATTATTTTGACTTTAGGTTTCAGTCAGTATGACTAGATTTTGGTTTTGTATTATCACAACTCTGTTGATGTTGTCACAGTAAATCTAGTGTTGCTCAAGTCCTTCAGACTTGTTATATTGGTCCAAGCGGCCTGGTTTTTCCTATATCCATATGATATAGCTTTGATACAGGAGCCTTGAGCTCCAGAGGTAATGAGGACTTAGTTCAAATGGTTGCTATTCTCAGCGAGCACGATATTTCTCTTTTGAGTCCTTAGAATTACACACTTGTTTTTATGTCTACAACCAAGTTGTCTATCCTTTTTTTAGCACTCAGTTGGGTTAGTATCTAATGTATTGAATTATTCTTGTTGCCACGCTTCGCGTGTGGTATTAGCTTGGGTGGGTAAAGCGCCGAACTCCACTTGTTTCTATATGGGGTCCGCGCGGATAATACCTTTTTTTCTTTGCTCGTTTTTGGCACCTGTTGGCTGAGTATTAGTCTTGTATGAATTGTATTAGTATTGTACCCCAGGGAGTGGGTCAGTAAATACATGCACTATTGAATGCGCTGGCAGTACCAATAGGGAAAGGACCGGCCATAGTACTATTGTGTGTAGACACCTGTATGTGAGCCATCTACCTATGTAATCAAATAACCTTTCTATTGCAATTTATTATACTATGTCTCTTAAAGAATTTTCTTTTGTCCCAATCAAGCAAGCTAGTTTAAATTATAAATGTGTTAACAATACTATATGTATATGATTTCCAGTTAACTTTTGTTTATAATTATCACACTGCTTTTCTTTTAGAATCACCTGACCGGAGCCTGGCGTCAGTCCAGCTGTTTTGTAACTGGATATTGCTCTTCAAGCTTACTGCATTTGATCTTGCCCGTGTTGCGACAAGACAGTATTATGTTTTTGTATATCTATTGTAATCATCTTATCTATCTGGTTTAAATAATTCCCTTGTATACCCACATGTATTTTTGATAATTGTGAGCAATACACATTCATATTAATTACATTAATGTGGTAAGCATGAGGAAGGAAGAATTCAGAGGAACTGCACCTAAATCAAGAGCATAAGAAACTATTTCAGAAAAATCACACTCAAGAGAGATTTAAACCATGAGCTCCCCCACATTGGCAAAACCGATTGAGTTTAACAATTCACTCACACTAATCATCAACATCATAGATACCAGTAATAATACATTATCTATCTTCATTTAATAAATGAAGTTCTAACTTTTAGGGCTGGGCCGATAAACCCTCTCTAACCAAATGGTATCAAATAAAAACTGTCAGAAAATGGGAGGAAAAATCACTCTTGGGCACATTGTGTCCGAATAAATGTAAGAACTAAATTAAGTTTCGGCTGTTGTACATCCAAATTTCTTTTTGGCCTAAATATTTTTAATATTCAGAGTCCTTCCAACTTGAGGAAATTGTAATAAAGTTTAATATGAAGAATCTTTCCGACTTGTGAAAATTGTTATAATGTCTAATATGAAGAGTCGTTCTGACTTGTGTAAATTTTAATAATGTTTAATATGAAGAGTTGTTCCGACTTGTGAGAATTATAAAAATGTTTAATATGAAGAGTCCTTCCGACTTCTGGAAATTATAAAAATGTTTAAATATTCAGAGTCCCTCCGACTTGAAGAATTTATACTAATGTTAAATATTCAGATTCCTTCTGGCAGGGAAAGGTACGTCATGTTTTGGGAGTCCTTTTGAATTGTGGATAGCGTTAATAATGTTGCAAAGTAAATGCCGGAGATGTTTTCTGTTGAATCATATATATATATATATATATATATATATAAACCCCACCCAGTTTACCTGACAGATTCAAACCTAAATCTCCCCACCCTCGACAGTATAGCTCAACATGATACATTAGTAGTCTCCCATCATATTAAAATTCCACTGGTTGTGGTATCATATTTCCAATTCTTTAATGTCTTGATGGAAACGTTATCTTGGTTCTTTGCTTACTCTCCCAGGATTTTCTGGAAAAAAGTTTAAGTGTCCACACAAAAAGTGAATTTTTATATTTATTGAGCATTCTATAAAACCTTGCGTTTTTTCCAGCACATTTTCAACGTTGGCTACACAATGTGGGTCCTTGGTGTTTTCTAGAAACTTACTAACGTTATTGAAAGTAATCCAATCTTCTTTTTTAAAGTCTAAGTTTTCATCTGACCTTAGTCTTCATATATCTGGCTGGCCCTACAAAGCCAACTTCTTTAAATTTAGCTTCTGATAGATGAAAGACAACAAAGTGGTCGACACGAGAAGAAAAAGTGGTAGACAGCAAACTGCTAACGAAGAAACAACGTGGACCAAGTGATCAACACGAGCTGGACCATGTGATAGATAGCCAACCAGTAGACAAAATGAAAACCCATTATTTGGAAGGCTGGGTGGGTCAAGTGGCCGACACGACTTGGACCAACTGCTAGACAAGCTCATGTATAGGAGTACAAAGTGATAGACAACCAAGTGATTGACACGAGAGGAACAATTGCTCAACAAACTTTGATATCACCCAGTGAAGAATGGGCTAAGTGACAGAAGAGTTAATTCAATAAACGATTGTCCTTGTTTACACTCAAATAACTTTTTTCTTCTTGACATATTTTTGTAGGGTTTGCTAAAGTAAAAATTTAGGTGAAAATAACTCAAACTAATGATGCCTTATAAAAGAATATCAAGAATTGAACAGTCTCAATTAATTCTGCAAATCTGGCGGCAAAATCAAAGAACAGTGAGCACTGGTCCACACGTATGAACTATCTTATTTTTATATTAATAGATTACGGGTGAGGAGGATATAATTTAGAGAAAATATACCCGCTTTTTAATGAAGAAAGAGCTGAAAAGCATGAGTAGAAATTCCTTAGTGGCCTTTATTAGAAGTTTAAATTTGACAAAAGTTTTAAAATAGTATGTACAATTAATAACCTGTTATAAGTGTCAGTGAAAAGGATTTTTATTGTTTTTTAAGAGATAATTTTAATATCTAGCCTGTATATTTAGTGCTAAATAATTTTAATTTTTAGCACCGCGTGATACCTATTATAGTTACTACCCGTAGCTACACTAATGTGTTTAGGGATGAGTAGGGTTGAATTTAGAGGAACTGCACCCTATTTTTCATGGAGTGAGAGTGGAAAACCATTTATAAAAATCCACCTTCAGTCCACCCAACAGGGATTAATGGTCTCAACGTTTAAGGTGTTGGGTGGAGAGTGATGCATAATTATTATGTAATGTTTCAAACAATTTAAGAATATTTTGAGGGATGTGTGGTAAGCAGGAAGGACATATCCTTTAAGGTACAAGATCTAAGCCATCAGTTATCAAGGAGAGGGTGGTAAGATGATCGATTCATCTTTTAAGGTACAAGATCAAAGCTGTCAAGGTTTAAGGACTGGCTGGTAAGCGGGGTGGGTGAGGTGAGGGTGGTAAGAGGATGGATGGGATCAACCCCATCATGATTGGTCCATACTTACCTCTTGCTCAGGATGGATACAGGAAGTTGTGCAGATCAAGGCTGAGGGTAGGAGACTGAGAGGAGGGGAGAAGAGCGATTGGAGGCTGGGAGGAGAGTACGGGATGGAGGCTGGAATTTATACTCAAGAGGAGGGGGATGCAAGGGGCAGAACCACAAATACAGGGAGATAAGGTACTCATGTGATTATTATTATTATTTTTAGCATTATTATTATTAGCACCACGTCCTACTACCCGTTTGGGTTATACGCACTTACGCTAATGTGTAATGGTAGGGTGATTGTGAGATGAAATGAAGGACCTACAGTTTAACGTGGAATCCGAACCACGGTGGAGGCCTGGCATTCCCCACATTCACAAGATGACTTGTCAGAGGTGAAGGAAGGGTTTGGTAATCAGATAAATCTTTGCCGCGACCAAGGATTGAAACCCGGCCGCCAGCACAGAAGTCTGACACCTTACTTAATCTTATGAGCCTTGGTAAATGAGTAACTTATGATATATATGTTAAGGATCCTCTGCTCTTTTGGTGTGTATATAGACACCAGTATTTAGCCATCTTAATTATGTATGAATAGGTTCAGTGAATAAAATGTATACATAAGTTCTATATTAAAAAAATATTACCTGCGCATATTCTGACCCTAAGTCTACATTTTCTGGAGTAGCTAAGGGTGCATTCCCAAATCCAGGTTTACTGTGCTTAGACATATTCACATCTTTACCACCCAAATTCATTCTTGCTATTGTTTCAGTCACCAGAGAAAATTCTTGCAAGTTCAATTTGCCAGGTTGCTGAAATAAGACAAAAAATAATTATCAAGTACCAGTATGTTAAAAGAATTTAAAATTTTCAACTTAAAGTGATTTGCAATCAAATTCAATTAACAAGAAAAAGAAAACTTGTGACCCAAAAATATTTAGTTTTACAATATCTATATAGAAAAAGAAAATTTTATTGAAAAAAAAGTTATATACCTATATTGTTAATATTATTAACTCTACAGTTAATGTTAACATAAAAATAATTAGCTTCGGTAGAAGGAAAACATAAATCTAATGTTTTTTGAAAGTTGATGAAACAAACTATTTTAATATACTTTATTGTCTATGATGAGTGTATATTATGTATCTTCCTTTGTTAACTTTCCCCTAACGTTTCTTTCTATTAACAAACATTTATTATAAAATAATTTATATTTGTTTTCTATTACTTTCAATGTCTGGCTGCTTCCTTGTGGTCTTGATTTAAGAGCTGGCATGTGGCGTCTTCCTGTGGTAAATGCATGTTGACGATATGTGCCCCACATTTCCTCATCAACATCTTGGCGTTGCAAGAACACCGATTCATCTACCCAGCCTAAAATTAAATACATAATCTATAAAGACTAATTAATCACCCCTTTTTATTTTTTCCTTAGGAATAAATTCTTATTAAATCAAGTGTAACATCACATAAGTACAACCGGCCGAGATTCAAACCTTTATCCTTAGCAGTCTAGTCTGCTAAGAGAGTAGCGCATTAGACTACGCGGCCACAGAAGTGGGTTGGCTTACCAATTGATTATAAATCTTGTGCAAAACCATACAAAGTTTGTGTGTGATGTTACTATTATAAGGTTTTGATTTTCAATGTAAAGAAATTGGGAAAATTCTAATGAAATAAGCTTGTTAACTGCCCTGGGTCAAATAAGGTTGATTTAACTTAAGTTTGAACCCAAGATCATCTAAATTATGAAAGAGTTCAAATTAACATTTGGAATATTTTCACTTTAGGTTTTAAAATGAAGGATTATAAAAGATATTAATTTAGAAGACGAATGATGATAATTAAAGTGTTAGGTATATGTCTTTTAACTCAAATGTTTAAAATATAAAATTACAATTGTGATTCAGATTTCTAATTATACTTTAAACAATAGATGTGCTTTTACTACCTTTACTAAAAGTAATTTAAGAAAAGTGCTCTGAGATCATTTAATTTTTCCTTTTTAAACTTTCACATGGATTTGAGGCCTTGATACAATAATTAACTCACCAAATTAAATATAAATTTATTTAAAATAAACGAATAAAAGTGGTGATGAACATAGAGAATATTTAAACTGCTATTCAATATTATCTGGCTTATGAGGATAAATGAATGTACTCATTTATGAGGGTATATTTGCGATCAAGAGGTATTAATTTTATGACACTGTTGTTCTTATCTTCATTAAAATTATTCAATATCTACTATGTGGGTTCTTCACTATAATCCAATTAATTGGTAGATTTTTTGTACACATAACTCAACATAACCAATGATGGTAAATGTTCAAGAATTCAAAGTGCCTTCACTATGAAAGATAGTACAAAAGTTTTGGGATAGGATTAGAACCCTGACCTATTGA
This sequence comes from Timema douglasi, assembly GCA_901482245.1. NCBI lineage: Eukaryota > Metazoa > Arthropoda > Insecta > Phasmatodea > Timematidae > Timema > Timema douglasi. Next base: position 97,554 of record CABEEJ010000624.1, read on the forward strand.
GTGGTTATATATTGATATAACTCAGTTAATTTTGATTGCTATATTGTACGAGGGCAGTTTGGAAAGTAACCTCCGTTTGGCTGTAAATAAAAAAATGTGCGTAGAAAAAATATTTTATTATATACATTTTAAAACTAAAGTTTTTTACTGTTTTTCAACATAGTCACCATTTAAATTTAAGCATTTGTCATACGTTTCACTAGTTTACAAATTCCTTCTTCATAAAATTCAGCCGCCTGGGCACGTAGCCAATCTTCCAGAGCATTTTGAAGTTCGTCGTTGCTGCGACGCAAGCCACTTCTTCATATGAGTGAAGAGATGAAAATCACTTGGCACCAACCAAGGGGTTGTAAGGGGGATGATCAAAAACGTCACATTTAAATTGCTTTAAGAGCTCTTGAATTTTATGAGTAATGTGAGGACGAGTGTTGTCATGCAAAAACACAACACCTAATGTCAGCATACCGCGACGTTTGTTTTGAATGGCTCACTTAAGTTTCTTCAAGGTTTTACAGTAGATATCTGAAGGGATCGTTGTACCCTGTTCCATAAATCCAACCGGCACAACTCCCTCAGCATCCCAAAAATTCATAGCCATAACCTTCCTCGATGACTAAGTTTGGCGGACTTTCTTCGGCTTGCATGGAGAATTGGTATGGCCCCAAGCCATCGACTGTTGTTTAGTTTTGGTGTTTACATACACCACCCAAGTTTCCTCCCCAGTCACAATTATCTTCAAAAATACCTTCTCCTTCCACGTCGTACCGTGAAAGGAAGTCTAAGGCAGAGCCCATTTGTTTGGTTTTGAACTTTAGGTAGCCTAATTTATCGGTGAAAACCTCGAAACAAAACCGTACGAGAAATTTGCGGGAATTGTTCAGAAAGTTCAGAGATGGGGAATCTTCGATTTTCACGAACTTTTTCGTCAATTTTCTTGACAAAATCATTACTCACAACAGAAGGCTGTTTAGAGACCACTTTTTGAATGATTGAGAGAAGCTGGATGTGGTTTTGGAAGTGTTCCTTTAATTGCATTATTACATTGTCTAAAATTGGTATGAATCTATACCTCTTTTAGTATTCATCTGGACATAATGCTGGAACATTTTCCCTGTTAAACTGACTGGCGCACAGTTGATTTGGGTAATGTCATAATGCTGCCAAAATCTGACACCAGTCTTAATGCTGTTTCATACAGTGTATTAAATTCTTCTTCGGAATAACTGTGTTGAAGTTTTAAAAGTTCCAAAACTTCCAAAGATGTATTGACACAAGAGCAATCTTAAGAAAGTTCAATCTCTACTTTTTGAAGTGCCTTTGACAGGTGCAGTGTAAAAGAGAAAATCTTCTCAATTACAATGAGGAATATTATAAATTGCCCTACATTAATGCACTCGAATAACTGATGCCAAATTTTAGAGCTCGATTTCCTCAAGATTGAAGTTTTTCCAGTGCATTAAATACTGACTTATACACTTCCTTAAATCTCATAACTGCCTCGTGTATACTAAGCCATCTGGGTTTGCATAAAGAAAGAAGAGATGTTTGTTTTGAAGTAGGTGAGTCTTGGACAATGCAGTCTTTAAACATACAATTTTGTTTTAGTGACATAGAGAAAAAAGTTTCCACTGAATGTAAAGTTCCAATGCAATTTCTGACAGGCATAATTCTTGAAGTGTCAAAAGTACAAGATTGAGACAATGGGCACTGCAATTTATATGAAGAGCCCCAGGGCATTGGTTTTTAACACATGCTGGAACTCCACAAATATTACTACTCATAGCCGCAGCCCTATCATATTCCTGGCCTACCATTTTCTCAATTTGTATTTCTTCTCAATTTGTACCACATTTTGTTCCAACTAAACTATTGGTAGTAGCAAGACCTAAACCTGTAATGTCTGTAACTTTTATGGATTGAAAATAAACTTCTCAAAACTTATCAATTTCCTCATAAACATAACTTAAACACAGAATAATATGTTGTATATTGGCGATATCAGTGGTTTCATCCGCAAGTACAGAAAAACACTTAAATTTGTTTACTTTGTGCACAAATCAAAATATTCTAATAATGATATAGAAACTTTCTATATAACCTATCATTTTAGTTATACTAACAATTTAGTGATATTTTGCAGCTTAACACAAATAATTAAATACAAAGCACACAACACTATAAACACTATTCTTCTTTCTTTAGATATTTTAGACCTTTAAATTAACCCTAAGTGCTATTCCTTTATCAAATTGACTATCAAATTTTACAAATTTGTCATGCACCCTCCTTTACACAGGGGCTAGACCATATGCCTATCCAGTACCTTCAGTTTGCCTTCTAAAACCAAACAAAGTTGTAATCTTGCCTCCTACTACGCATGAGAACATGGTAATAACAAGAAAACCCAAAATAATTGAAACCTACAATAAAACTAATGGTGCACAACTACAACATTTTACTGCCACTGTTCTCGTGCAGCCTGTAGAGAAAACAGGGCAACATCCCCTGTATAATGTGATGAAGTTATAAAAAATGACAATTGACAACAAAAATATTTAAACTAGTTTAGAATAGTTTTTAATTTGTCAATAATGTTATAAAAATAGGTTTTCAATAAAATAAAATGTAAAGTAGTATAAATTACGAGTGTTTCGCAATCATGTCTCATACATAGAGGTTTAGAGTTTAGGCCTGGAAACATTTTCGAAAAAAATATTTTGCAAATAGTTCATTTAATAATAGGAAAGTAAACGTCTTAATAAATAAATAAATAATATGTATAGACCTTGATTTTTAGAAAATAAATAGAATGGATTTCATTGAATAAAAAGTTGGTAAATAAAATGCTAGATCCTGATTTGTGGTAAATATAAACCCTGATGTAGTAAATAAGACAATTGGATTTAGATAAATAGTTATATTTTGGCGAGGAAAAAAAAAAGCTAAATAAAAGGTTAGATCCTGATTAGTGGTAAATATTCGTAAAGTTATTGTATTTCATTAAATAAACTTGTATTTTGATATAAAGGGTCAAAAAAAATAGTTTTGTGGGGAATGGGGGCTGAAATTTACAACATATCGACCTTAATATATATTGTTATGAATAGAAAAGTTACAGCTAAAAGGTTTGATTATTTTGACAATTCCTGGTGTACTATAATTATCAGTATTTAAATAATATCAATTAAAATCATATTACTCAAATATTAAGTACATTTTTCATAATGAAGGCATCTTGATACAAACTAGTTAATAATCTTTTGAAATTATATGCCTTAAATACAATATAGACTAGGCATACGCCGTAGACAACAACCAATTTTGTACCAAATTATTTTTACCAGATAAAAACATTTAGACTATAGATGGGCCATTTGAATCTTCGAATCCACCAAATCCTGACAAGTATGCAAGATTCAAGGATTACTGGATTACTGTAATACTGGATTTGATGATCGAATATTTCACCTCATAAACAAAGCATAATATTTTGAATTCAAAAATTACTTAGTTAGTCCTACTTGAAAAGCTCAACTTAATCCGTAATATTTATTTTGTCAGACAAAAGAGATACATGAACAAAATTTTCTTAAAAAAAATAATTGTTAGGTGTGGAAAATCTTACGTGCCTAATACCCTACCCTCACACCTGTATGGGAAACTTAGATGCAAACGTTTTGGCACATGGTCACTTCTAAAACTTTCACTTAACGAAGAATCTTGTAAATATTTTAATCAACACATTTAAACTCTTCAAAAACTGAAAATTAATTCAATCAAATCAGTCAATTCCTACAGTGAATGGAATATATATTAAAATTTTTAAGGCAAATTCTTTAAAAGAGTTTACCTGAATCTCGAGTTGCCATAGACTCCTGCGATCCAGTTCCATCAGCTATAAAGAAATAATAAAAATAAGCTTCATAACCATGCTATTAATTATGCTAGATAAATGTGTGTGTCAACAGAGAAAAAAGGTTGCCATATGTTGTGCTCGTTAATAAGGTATTCACAGAGGAACGTACAGTGAGCAAAGGGTTGGTCTCCACAGTCACCAGACATAACTGTGTGTGACATTTATCTGTAGGGTTGGGTTTATATCAAATCCCCCAACTTTGTCCAAAATGAAACCGCTAATTGAAATTCATATAAAGAAAATCAAACTTGAGGTGTTGCAGAAGGTTTCCCCAATAATGATAGTATGGGCACAACTTTGTATTGGCTCTGGCAGAAACCACTTCCTAAATTCCCTGTAATGGGTATGTACATGGTGCGATTACACATTTTCCAAATAATCTTAGTGCATTAAGTTAAACAAATAACCATAAGATAATATTTTTTAAAGCATAAAACAACTAAGAGAACATATTCAAACGTTAATTTTCCTTTGAGAATATTTCATATATTCGATTCGAGTTCACTTTGAATTGAAAAAGTGGACTTTGCACACCCCTACAAATAAATGAACCAGGAGACCAACCACACACGGAGAGTCAGGGTTAGGTTTCTCTTGACCCAACCTGAATATGGGTTCAATTATACTTCTATTCACAGTAAACTTCAGCTTTAACAAATATAAATGATAATGAATATACAAAATTTGAATTATCCAAATTAAAATTTCAACACCAAAGAAAACATTGAAATTGAAGATTTTTTTTCTACATAACATGCAAACAGATATACATATAAAGAAATACAAAATATTACACACCTAATACAAGCAAAGCTTATTTATTGATAATTAAAGGGGAGATGCCTAGTACAATTGTACATACAAAAAAATTATATGCACAAGACATTTAGGAGAACGTAGAAACAGAGACAAGGTAATAAATTGGAGTGCCGAACATAGATTTTTTTAAATATGCTAGTAAATTTGATACTTTTGTTTAGTGAAATCTTTCTCTTTCAATTATACCAGTTTATACTCTATTTAATATTAATAGGATATCATTGTGCAATGATATATTTAAATGTGGACAGAATACGAATTACATGACTCTCTGATTATTACATTACATTATGTCAATTTTAACTATGTATTATTAATCTAAGTGTTTAATAATTCTAATTTAGTTACATCCACAAGCACAATTGGAAGATGACTCAGAAAATGTACTAAAATACCATGAGTATTGATTATGTCCCCTCAACTTAACTTATAAGTAAAGAGATTTAGTCATGAATTAATAAATTAGATTGTTTATTAGTAATTTGTATCTATACACAAGGAGATTTCCTTAAGAGATCACAGCTATTTACACCAAGTTGCATTTCATAAGAATTTATTATTTATTTGAGAGTTCCAAATCTTATATTATTTAAGTCTTGTTTAAAGGTATCTATCTAGTTTGAGGTTGGACATAGTTTATTTAGTATGATAATAATAGTTTTCTGCAGTTAAGTGTATCATATGTAATTAAAAACAGAGTTTAAATACGCTCCATTGAGACGGTCAGAGAAACGTGTTCTGCCCTAAAGCATGCATTACAAGTCAATATCAATTTACATTTGATTTCATCAAGGCTGGTGTGTGATCCAGAAGGTAGAACAGTTTCTTTGGGCTGCCGGCTTGTTTGGTGGTCAGGGGGCGCTGGCTCGGGAGGAGTTGTGGGTTGTGGGAATACCTGGAAACCTAAATATGTAATGCTGTTCATTATATTTTTACAAAACCTTTTCAACTTTAAAAAGAAGAAATTTAGTCTTACAAAAGACGTGCATATTGGGATTAGATGTTTCATAGTTACACTAAGCTATTTTGTAATATGTATTTGTTAAAATAATCAGTTGTTATGTGTTCAAGATTAATAAAATATATATTAATTAAAAACATATGAAAATTAAAATAAAATGGGATTAAAATACACAACAAAAGGAAGACTCATAGTGACCACGTGCAACCGCATTAAAGTTGATATAAGAGCACAACTGTTCCCTGCTTAAAAACTGTAACCAACTTGGGACTTTCCTGACAATGTTCAGGATCAATGCCTGGTAACCATGTGATCGAAGACACTTATTCCCTGTGGCGCAGGAAGAAATTCAAAATTTGATGTCCTTGGACTGGATATCAGTACTTTAATTAAGAGAAATTATGTTATTACGATTAGATATTAGGGTAACTTAAATTCCAAAACATCATTAAGTTTGCACATATCAGACTTAAAAAAAAGAAGAGATACTAGCAGCAATTATTTAAAAAATACTGAATTTTCGGATTTGTTTATTTATCGAAGCCAAAGCCAAGACCACCAATTGTTCTTGCTTCACAATCTTTATAACCAATAAATCTATCTAATTCATGACTTTCACTTTCAAGATTTTACCAAACAATTTTTTTTAAATACTTTAATAAGTGTCTGTTGACACTCTTTATATTGAAATATTTAAATCACAAGGGAACAAAATATTTTGAGTATAAAGCGTAGTCCTTAAGATACAGAAATAAACAATATTATATAATAAAGCCAAACGCTATCTGCGTCAGACATCTTGAATATCATTCAAATTTTAAATTACTCACTAATCTTTGACAAATTTTAAAAACCTTATTCTTAAAATTATTTACAATACATTCATTCTTAGTGAAATCATGTATTAACCGAAACAAACTTGTCAAGTTCTCAAATATAGTGCAGTAATTTTATTCAAATTTATTTTATTTATCTAGTGAATGTTAAAAAAATATTTCTAGTGAGCAATTGTTTATATTGATTAACAGATAGGGAAGAAATAAATAAGTCTTAGAATATTCTAGCTCAAATTGAGAATAGAGAAAGAGATACCTCACTTTACACTATGCCAAGCACCATTGTAATGTAATTTTCATAAAGATACCAATTTTAAGAACACTAATTCCTTTGTATGAAAGCTTTGGAGTGTATAAGCACTTTTGAAAATTTCAATGCAAATAATAATAATAATAATAATAATAATAATAATAATAATAATGTCCCTAGAACCAAATAAGAATAATTTCATAACCTATACATAACTGTGTTGCAGATGTTTAACATTATGTATGCTTATGCTTTAACCTTGATCAGGCATATATCATATTCAACCAATAAAAAAGCTATTATTAAAATTAAAATAAATAATATTTATGAATTGACTAAAATTTAAGTAGTTTAACCCATGACAATATGAACAGGTATTTAGTTAGTTTAGCTGTGTTCCGATAATAGGCAATATAGGCACTGTGCTTGTACCATGATCTATTATTAATATTGTGACTGTGACATACCCATTAGAAATATTTAAAATAATGTGGTGTTACGATTTTAAATCATGCTCTCCATTTAGTTATTTCATAACATAACATTACCAATTATTTTAAATAGTAGTGTAACAAATAGCCGAAACTATTGTTAAAGCGTTTTAATGGGGATAATACCACGAGGAAATCATATTCTGAAAATTGAAAAATGACACCTGGGCACGGGAATCGAACCCGGGACCTTAGGCTTAGTACGCCACTGCTCTTACCACTGAGCTATCCAGGATTCGTCCAGTGCCCGTGGTCATTCTTCACTCATAGTTTAAGGCAGAGTCTAATATGGAATGCGGAAGTCGTCAGCTATATATTGTGATTATATGAGATCACAGCCATCAGACAACGCAGCCAAGGCCGACTCGGTAGTGGCATTTTGCAGCCAATAGACAATTATAGAATAATTGTACGTTTGCAGATTATAATGTAACAAATAGCCGAAACTATCGTTAAAGCGTTTTAATGGGGATAATACCACCAGGAAATCATATTCTGAAAATTGAAAAATGACACCTGGACACGGGAATCGAACCAGGGACCTTCACCTTAGTACGCCACTGCTCTTACCACTGAGCTATCCAGGATTCTGCCTTAAGCTATGAGTGAAGAATGACCATGGGCACGGGACGAATCCTGGATAGCTCAGTGGTAAGAGCAGTGGCGTACTAAGCCGAAGGTCCCGGGTTCGATTCCCGTGTCCAGGTGTCATTTTTCAATTTTCAGAATATGACATCTAAGAGGGAATATCCCCACTAAAATGCATTAACAATAGTTTCGGCTATTTGTTTCATGAATATATACAAGATCCTGTACAATTATATATATATAATTGTCGAATGGCTGCTAAATTGCCAACTACCGAGTCGCTAATGGCTGCGTGGTCTGATGGCTGTGATCTCATATAATCACATGTTTATAAGCTGACGACTTCCGCACGTCCATCTTAGACTCTGCCTTAAACTATGAGTGAAGAATGACCATGGGCACGGGACGAATCCTGGATAGCTCAGTGGTAAGAGCAGTGGCGTTCTAAGCCGAAGGTCCTGGGTTCGATTCCCGTGTCCAGGTGTCATTTTTCAATTTTCAGAATTAAATAGTAGTGGTTTTTTCTTTTACCTTTATGTGATTTTTTGCCAGACTTAACAGCATTGTGTTTACTCGTTGATTCAGAAATTCCTTGACTGTAAGTATTTACATTAGAATATATGTCACTATCATCACTTGGACTCATGAGCCTCCTATCTTCAGGAAAGGACAGAGATAGAGGTTCATTAATGTCATCTCCAAAAGAACCATCTGTTGGGAGTCTCTCATAAATTTCAGAACCACTGCTGGAAAAATAAAAAACAACAAAAATTTTGCTAATTTTTCAATAAAGTAGAAACATACATGTTAAGGGATAAAACATAAGGGGAATATTTCACAAAATTTTGGGAAATTATATTTCCAGGTCAACATGAAACTGATAGTTTATATCAAATACGGGTGTTCCTTGTAATATTTATTTTAATGCAGTATTTGAGGCTTATATTTAATCATGTTTATAAGAGCTGGAGGTTAATTATAATGTATGTCTTATTTATAGGAAACTCATTATTTGAAAAACAAAAATTCATGTTGCCACAATGGGGGAAATAAAAATATTACTGATGTATTTACATTCTTGGTTCGTTTAATTAGTGATGTAAAAAGAAGCTATGCAGTAATCTATAAAAAAGTATAATTAGAAGCTTTTGATAAATTTATAAATCAACTGTTTGGTTACTGGATCAAATGAGACATTTCTATAATGCCAAATTTTGGCCACTTTTATTAATGATGGTTGTCAAAAAAGGGCTTCCTATAAAAATTAGGTTGTAGTTTTCTGTTTCTGGCCGTTTATAAACAGTTTTATATTTTCTTATATTATTATTAAATTATTTTAAAAAAAAGGAAAAGGATATTAACAAAAAAAAACAAGGAAAAGGAAAAGAATACTAAAAAAATAAGAAAAAGGATGGGAATATTATAAAAAATAAACAAAAAACATGAATTAAAATTAATATATATTTATATACATTTTTTTTTTACCACACAAAGAACCACTGATAAACTTATATATATTTCTTAATAATCTTCAAAAAAGGTATTTGGTGTTTTTCATAAACATTTTCTCAGAAAACTATCCTACATTTTTTATTTGTACTTTAATGCCAGTAAAAGTTTATTGGTTACTAGTTATATGTAATCCAAGTCTCAGTGGTGTACCTATGATGTGTGGGGGTGGACGAAATTGGGGTAGTTGGCCCATATTCGTTTTCATGAAAGTAATTAATTTAAATAATTTTAATGAAAACTTAAATCATACTAATTAAAACTAAAATATAGAGGACTGTATTTATGTGGAATGAATAGGATACTTTAAAGACCAGGCTTACCTCTCAATGTTCAAGACATATTGTTACACAATTTAAAGTGTCCCTACAAATTCCTTGTTGGAAAACAAGAAACATATTAATGCCAATACATTGAAATCTAGATTGATGGGAATGTTGGGGATTTATCCTTCCACGTGACTCATAATTTTTTTAAATTAATTTTGCTCCACATCAATAGCCACATAGTCTAATAAGGCGTGACTTTCAAGTTAGACTGAATTGCCGGCGATTGGGAGCTACGGATTCGAATTCCAGTCAGGTGTCCTGCCAGGGTGGTTTATTCTAAATTATTTCCCATTCTTATATAATACAATTACAGGTACATTTGCTCACATAATTTAAATATGTATATAATACATACAAGAGATTTATTAAAAAATATATAAATTAATATTGCATGATTTACTGTTCAAAGAATATCTAAATAAAAGGTACAAAATTTAAAAACCAATCGTGTTGCTACCATTTCTACAAAATAAGAGCTATTAACTCTTGGACCACACTTATATACTTCAAAAACTCTCGTACCACACCCATTTTCTAATAAACTTAGGAACAAGCAACTTCAAAATGAGGGATTTAAACTGGAAAAGCTACCAAAACATATTACTTAATTCATTGAGAGCTTAGAAATCTTGATCACAGCTTGGAGGGAATCTCTAAGTAAATTATATTTCAAATAATAATGGTTAATAGGTAATTGTAGGCCAATAAATAAAAAAATTCTACCAACTCTGATTTATTCGTCTTATTTATAAACACAGATATACATTTTAAAATTATAACTCACATATTTATAAATAGAAAATTTCATCAAAGCAGTACTAGTTTTAAACATAAAAATAGACTTTATACATGTTACTAAATATTCCTTAGCCCTTGCTCCTGAACAAAAGTGTATAACATTAACCCATTTTGGTAAATTTTTAATTTGGATTATCATTCTTGTTGTAAAGGGAAGAAAGAAAGAAACTTTTTTTTTTCAGAACTTTAATGATTTAAATTGTTCTTAGATACAATAAACAGGCTGTAAAGATATTTTACCCGCCTCGGTGGCATAGTTGGCTAACACGCTTGTCGTGTTAAGCTCGACTTCTGAGGACGGGGAGCTCGAGGTTCGAATCTCAGTCGGGTGAACTGGGGGTGGTTTTTCCTAAATGGTTTTCCACTCTTCCTCCACGCAGATGCGGGTTCACTTCCTCTAATTCAACCTTCCCATTTTCCTAATCTGTTAGCGTAGTTAGTACTTTAAGCGTATAACCCGAACGGGTAGTAAGACGCTGTGCTAAATATTGTTATTGTTATTGTATAGATATTTTATATTAATGAGTTCCCACCCCCAAAGTAAATGTAAATGTGTCACAGCCAAGGAAACAAAATGAAGATGACTTAAAAGAAGGACAATATAATTTATCTTGAGGAATGTGTAATTTCCCTACATAAAAAATTTCAACCATCTGGGCATTATGAGCAGGCTATGCACGATAGTGCACAGCAAACGTACTACAATGGTTGTATCATACCATATACTATTTAAAGACGATAACATTCCAATGTTGTTAAGTAAACAAGATTAAATCCATCAAATATTTTAACATTGTTTGTTTTCCCTCTAATAACATGCATATGATTTAACAAAATTTTCACTCTAAATAGTTTGTACAATAAGATCATATAAATAAGATTTCAGTTTTTAAGTATTGCAAGCACCGTTTATTTAATCTCATAAAATGCATCAGAGTGGGTGGAGACCAGCCAGTATGTAAAATAAAGGGCAAATGACTACGCAATATGACATAAGGACAACTGATATTACGTGAAATAAATTTTTGAGATAAATTAATTGAGGTTAACTGACTTTCAGTGAAGTAAATTTTAGGCTACATGATCTTAGGTTAGGGGTATGCAAGTAATAGGATTTCGAGATTTGAGCCGAGCTCGTCATTTAAGGTCAAGAACAAGATCAAAAGTTTAATGTGCTCATCATTTTCAAGCTTCCATTTGATGTATTTTTTATTATTATTATTTAGCACCGCTTACTTACTACCCGTTCGGGTTATACGCTTTAAGTACTAATTACGCTAATGGATTAGGAATGGGGAAGGTTGAATTAGAGGAAATGAACCCGCATTTGCGTGGAGAGAGAGTGGAAAACCATTTAGGAAAAACCACCCCCAGTTCACCTGACCAAGATTCAAACCTTGATCTCCCTGTCCTCAGCAGTTGAGCTCAACACCACTTGATATACGCATACATATATTTTAAAAATACAATGGTAAAAATAGGCTATTTAATTATGATTATATTGGCAGTTCCACCTATAAATCATTCTGTAACTTAACAAATTGTTAAAATTAATATGAGATTTCACATTAATATTATAATAGAGCTCTAAAAATACTTTAAACCGGTAAACTTATTCAAAATTGTCTTGTATTTTGAATTGTACCCAAATGAAGTTGCAGTCCTGTAAAAAAGCAATGAAAATAAAAATAACTAAATAGCTCTTTGGTTGGGACTAGTAATTGTGATGCAAATAATGTTAAAATATTAGTAAACTTGTTTGTAATAAAATGCAACGTTTAACGCTAAAAATACAAAGATTAGAACTTATAAAATCAAATACTATCATCAAATATATCAAAACTTGGTATGCAACTTCAATATAAGAATAAAATTAAATTTTGTCTATAATTTGTTTTGATGTTTTGTGAGTATCTTGTCACTCCCATCTGAATAGTTATTAGCACGTTTATCTGTGAATCTTCCTCTATATTTGTTCTTCAATGCCTTTAAATATAAATGATGATTTGCGCAAGCAGGCATAGTAAAACAATGCCTTGACTCAGATCAACACAAACCAGGACGAGATAATTTTCCTTTCTAAACAAGAAGCCTCAAATACTTGAGGAGGTACAATGCGACAGTAATTTATTTTGGAAAGGGATAAATAAATTTTCAGGTTGACAACCAAAAAAGCCCCTTGTCACGAATGAATGTTTGGCCAACATAACCCTGCCTTTGATATTCGAAACAAGACAAAAAAAAATTGCATTGCACTTGCACATTGCATTAAATAAGGAAGGTAGGACTCAAAAAATCACAAAATATTTGGAAAAATTTACTCCGGCTGAGCCACCTTACATCTGTATATAATATATATATATTTTTTTACCCAGTTTTATTTTGAATTGGAGCCTATCAAGAAATTGTCCTTGGATTGTATTTACAATTTTGTAGGTTATGTATATCACTCTGTGTTCAAATTCTTATTGGTCAGTTATTGCTAGTGAATGATACCATGATAGCTAAAAAATTGGGAATGTTATCTTTCTGCGTAATGAAATAAAGCCTTTAGCATGACCTGTGATTGCTTTTACTCCATCCGTTGTAGTTTATATTTGCCTAAAACGAGGTGGATTAAGTTTATTAAGACTTTTTTAAGGGAATGAATATGTAGTTCTCTATATAAGAGAAAATCATAAAAAGTATTTCTTTTGTGGTTATATGACTAGAATATTAAGTATTAAACAATGACTTAGGTAGTATCATTGAAATCTGTGGATTCATCAAGCTGGAGATAGAATCAATTCCAGTTACATATGTCTTCTTGCAATGGTTTACTCATATTTTCACCCATTTATTCAACTCACTGCATTACATTATTTCGGAATAGCTACAGGTCTTGAAAAAGTTTTAATTTGATTCTTGTATTTGAAATTTTCAAAAAGTAAGTTTGCTATTTCTAAAAATATAAATTAAATAAAATCACTATCACTAAACGGTTTTCATTTCTTTGCAAGACTGTGACTTAGTTTGAACAATGACATGGTTACGACTTTCAATTATATAGATGGCTTTGTGAACAAACTCTGTTGTGCCGATAACCTGGATTAAACTTCTTTCAACTTGAGTTGTCTAACTTCACTATTGGGTGGAAAGTCCAAGTGATATTTGCTGTGAAGGATGTTGAAGTGGCGTTCCAAATTCCCTTATTTAGGTATTATCACTATAGCATTACAAATTAGGCAACAACATTTGTCTTTTATCATAAGAAAGAAGTAATCAAGCTCCCACTATTTGTGAAAAAATTAGTCTTAGACACTACTTTTAGAATCACTCATTTCTTATTTCACTACACACAACACTCTTTTATTAATATTACAAAAAACAGTATTAGTGCAAGACACTAGCCCTTATTAATGTTTTGAAAATGGAACCATGTAGGAAAAAGCTTTTGAACAAAGAATCAACCCAAAACAAACATAAACACAAAGCACATTTGCTGAACACAAAGCTACCCCAAGGGTTGGCAACTCACTGGCCTCAAGCGATAGTACACAGACCTGAAATGCATTGTTTTTTGCCATGCATGTGTTGCTCTGCTCTCTGTCACTATCCAAAATGTAGGAATGGACTTTATCAATAATGGAGTGGTTGAAACAATAGAATTTATAACCTTTGAGAAGTAATGACTCTTCATCCTGGGAGAGTTTGAGGTTGGTTAAATTTTAGATTCCTAAATTATTGATAGTGAGGAAGCCATTAAACATATTGATCCCAATTCTAAAATCAAACAAGACACCTAGTTGCCAACCAAATCCCCAAAATCATTAACAATAGTAACCAAACTAAATCTAACCAGAAAGAGCATCTTATCCTCAAACATCTTAAAACAAATTTAAAAGAGACAATATCATAAATGTCAAATCAGATAAAGGAAACACAATTGTCCTTATGTATCATAATGATTATGTCTCTAAAACCACGGATTTCATAAACAGTAATAACATCATCAATGTCAAATGTGACCCTATTACTAAATTTCAAAAATATATAAAAACCTCTCTTAAAAATGCCCCATTTATCTTCTCTTCCAAGGATAGCTTCAAATTTATTAACATGAACCCCAAAGCACTCAATTTTACCTCTCTTTCAAAAATTCATAAACCCAACATTTCCACACGCCCTCTGGTTAACTATCAAAAGGCTCCAGCCTATAAAGTAACTAAATTCTTAGCCAAAACTGTTCAACACAACTTACAACTACCATATATTCACAATGTAAAAAGCTCCTATGACCAAATTAACAAACTTAAACAAGTATCCCTGAGTGATCAATTTAAATTTCTATCACTAGATTTCTCCAACTTATATACTAATGTTTTTGTAAATGAAACCATTGATATTACTAAAAACATTTTGGAAAATAATAATGCTTCCCCTGATTACATCAAACAGATCATTTCCATCCTCAAAACTATTTTAAACCAAAACTACTTCTAATTCAACAATAAGTTCTACTCCCAAAATAATGGTTTAGTAATGGGTTCTCCCATCTCATGTCTAATGTCTGAAATCTTTCTGCACCATTATGACAATAAATTATTAAATCAACTTTAAACCCTTTTCAACGTTCAACTTTACTGCCGTTATGTTGATGACATTCTTATAATTTATGAACAACCCCCTAACTCTTCTCTACATGATAAGAGTCCTAAATATGAATAATATTCATGTCAATCTTAAAATTACTGTTGAACATGAAGTTAATAGCAGCATTAATTATTTGGATGTCTCAATATTTAAAAATAAACATAATAATTTTGATTACAAAATCTATCGTAAACCTACACACACTGATGTTATCATCCCCAATGATTCTAATCACCCCTCAATCCACATAAAAAGCTGCTTTCAATAGTCTCATTTACAGATTACTTCATATACCCTTAAACAAAAAGAACTACAAGCATGAACTTAACATTATCAAACAACTTGCCATTTCCAATGGATACTTCCATTCTTTTGTATACTGAATCCTTCAGAAACAAAAAGCTCAATTGAATAAAAAAATCACCTTTAACAAGTCTAATTCTAGCAACAAAACAAAATGGATCAAGTTCAATTTTACTGGAAAAGAAATTCATAACATAACCAAAATATTTAAAAAACACAAACTCAAAATAGCTTTTAGCACCAATATAAACAAAAGTGGTATTTACCAACTCACATGTGAATGCAATAGTGTTTACATTAGTCAAACTGGACGCCGAATTTCAACTAGATTTTCTGAGCACTTAAGCGACTTCAAATAATACAGAAATAAATCCAAATTATATGAATACCTTAAACTATCTGGCTACCAACCCACCCCTATGGATAAATGTATGAAACTAATTTATAGCTCTTCTAAAGGCACAAACATGAACATCGCAGAGAGCATTTTCATCCAAACTGCGCTATTTAACAATAAAACAGTTTTAAATGAACAAACCAATTTCGAAAACCAAACTTTTATCAATACTCTCAGAAAACCTCCCCGACACACAAAATTAAAACATAATCCTATGTGTTCCAGCCCTTACTTCCATAGTAGCAAATGACCTGTTTGGGCCAATGTCGAGAAGATTTAGAACCTTCATTCTTCCCTTTTTATGAATTCCTTTTTGCCTCTTTGTTTTACATTCATTAACTTAATCATTCTTCTATCTCTCTCTCTCTGATTTTCAACACTTTACTTTTCGGCTGTCACACCACCTTTATATTGAACTTTCATTATCTTTGACTTTTACTTCTTCCAGAACAGTATAACCGTAGTTTACGTTTACACATCCATTTCTAATTTAATTTAGTTCTATTCCATTCTCTGCTGAAGGAACTCATTTCAGGAATGTTTAATGGTAAATATGATATTTCATTTTCTAAGATATGTTTCCCTTATTAACACCTATTCAAGCAATTTTATTTTCTGGTTTTTTACATTGGCTAACATTGGATTACTTACACCAACTCTTATGTTGATTTTTGTCTCATTTAGTCCTGAGGATGGCACCGACGACTCACTGAAACATGTCGATTAGTGATTGAATCACATCCAGCATTACAAGGAATAAGGGAATTTCAATTTCAAGATAAGAATAGAATTCAATTTTTCAATCACCTTTATTCAATTTTTATTCTCTCCGCTTTTTGACAATTTTCTATCTCAACTTTATTACTTTGTCATATTTCATTATATTGTATATTCAACTTTTACTTTGACTCATTTGTTATTATTACATGTATTTTAATATGTTTGTCTGTTTATTATATGTGATTTAGACTCACATTTTTTAATATGTTAATATCTTTTTAGATATTGTGAAGGACAGTATTTTAACTTTTAAATTTCATCTGATCTAAGATTAATATCTTTTACAACAATTTCTCTATCCTACATTTATAACTATTGCTTTTACATCACTTTTAATATTATAATTCTATTATTCAATTCTGTATATAGTGATATTGACTCATATTTGTTAATATTTATTATCCTCTTCGATATTAAGGACAGTATTTTTAATTAAATTTTCAATTAGATTCAATACCATTCACAACATATTTTCTATCCTACATTTATAACTATTCTTTACATTAAATTCTATTATTATAATTTTGATTTTAATTAAGGGTCATGCTTTATTTTGTATAAGGCCCATGTCTTAAAAATGTGTGTGTATGTATATATACACAAACTTTTAAGCAGCTTTCAGATAAGATGAGATTAAACATTCTCCCATGTTACTTATATCAAAGTTAGTTTCACACAAAGAGCTATGTCCTTTGCTTTTATCACAATCCACTCTTTGGAGCCACAGAAATCTGTAAACACTGTACTGTCCACACAATCATTCGTAAATGAAATATTTTCTCTTGGTATACTCCATTCTTCTTATTCACAAAGGTCACAAGATAAACAACAGGGATCTGCAAGTATGCACATCAAGACACACTTCCTAAAACTGTATCCATTTTCAAAAGGGGGGGGGGTTGCAGTGAAAAGAACACAGAGGAAATTGTATGTGTGTTATGTAGTTTCATTTATTATTCAGCGAAATTTAGTGTATTGGTTCAAATTATATGGCTTTAATTCATTAAAAAAAAATTTTTTTTTTAATAATCTTATTTGTTTGGTATTATTTATTTTAAAAATATAAATAAAGAGCTTGGTAGGAATGCTTATCAAAAGGTTTTCAAAACATTAGAATGCTTAGAAAGGTCCAGACTATGATTATATTTATGTTGAAATATCAAAAAGTTTTAATTACAATGGAATAATATCATTAATCCTAATCAAATGCATCAGCTCCTCCTACATTGTTTATATTTGAAATTTCTTTACTATACTTTGACAAATCTCATCCAAATTTTATAAAACCTTGTGAAAAAAACATTAATAAAACTAAGAAACTCACCCCTCATTTGATTCAGTTTTAATGAGATAACTTTCATGACGAGGTGGTGGTAGAGGATGGCGAGAAGGTCTTTCCAATGTTCCTTCCCCCGAATCTAAATTCACAGGTTCTTCCATGTGAAATGCTTGTTCTATTTCTGGTTTCTTTTCCCACACTTCCTTAAAAAAAGGTGTAAAGAATGCAGCTGAAAATGAAATTAAATTCATAGAACATTTGCAATTTTATTTTAAATACAATACTGCAACCATCAGATAACATTTGTTTTGATGTAGAGAAAATGCTTCTAAACACAGAATCATTTTACTATTTTTGTATAAAATTAAAATAGCTTACTTTTTTGTTGGCAGGATGATGTAGAGGTCATAAAATGTGCTTGTAAACGATCTGCTGTAGCATTACCCTCAGTTATCAAAAGATGACTTAAATCACTACTAAAGAAAGCATTTGCACCACCCGTGTCTGTTACTGCCAAAATTTGAATGGGTAGATTTGGAATGTTCATTGAAAATGCACTGGAAAAATAAACACAGAATAATATAAAAATATGTTAAAGTGTAGTAAAGTGTAGTAACATGCGGTGCTCTCCACAGGGCTCTTTTAATAATTTTTTTCTGACCGAAAATCAAAATCAATATTTGTTGCAGAAATCAAATATTGCTAGTATTAAAATTCCCCTGCCCAACTATTTAATAATACCACCTAGCTGACAACATTTTCTGGGGACAGCACTGATATGTATACGGAAAATTAAAATTTTTGAAAGATACATTCATTGTATGCAGAAAATCATGAACTTAAAAAGAGATTAAAACATGAAAGCTCAAAGTTTTGAAGCTTGAACATATTCATAGAAGAAATGTGAAAAAGTAAAATACACACACACATTTTTATTAATAAATTAAAAATTATATTTAGATTAGTTTATAGTCTATTAGCGTATAACCCGAACGGGTAGTAAGACGCAGTGCTAAATATTATTATTATTACAGTCTATTTTTATTTGAACAATAATAATTTATTATAAATGATGAATAATTTAATTTTCTGAATACATATAATTTCTGTTTTAGAAACATCTTGACATTTTTTTATTAATATTCCAGCGATTTAAACAGTAGTAATGTCATAGAGATATTCCAAGAAACAGTACCAATGTCATAGAGATATTGCGAGAAACAGTATCGATGTCAGAGATATGCCTAACTGTAAAGTTTCAACTTCAGTTAAATATCTTCTATAAAGGTTCAACCCCAGAAAGATTATTGAACAAATTTCAATCGAGTAGTACCAATGCTTCCAGTTATCTTCTAAAACTCAGTTATCAACTCTACAGTTCTTGGTAACTGAATGTGATATGTTTAGTATATTCTGGATTTTACATTCCTTGAAATCAGGTTGACTGCATAACAGCATGCATTTCCAAGGTGTCTGTTATGAATGGGAGGAGGGGGAGTAATTGAGGGTTGTCAAAATATAACTATCAGTAGTCCAAATAATATCAGGGGTCTCAAAATGCTTAATCCTACATTTCACTCAGTGTAAAAAGGCTGAATATTTTTCCAGTATTTGATTCAAAATTCCAATATATTCCAGTATTTCCAGTATCAAAAATAAAATCAAGTATATTTCCAGTATTGGTAAACACACTGAATTCCCAATTGCATTCCTGTCCTAATTTCCCTCTAATATCGTTATTGTTAATTAACCCTGTCAACTGTTATCTTTAAATTATCATCACTTATGTGTGTTCTCTGTGTTATCATATAGTGAGTCTTATCAGTGTTCATTTCTAAAACTAATTCCTTACTAGTCTCTAGTAAAAATTCTACATTTCCTGCAACAGCTTCTTTACTATTGACCAACAAAGAAATTCATCCACATATGTTAATATCTGCATTGTACCATTCAATACCCTTACTTCCTCTTTTTCATCAATAAAATAAACAAAAATATATTTAAAGTTGGGTTAGCTAACTTTTTTTTTATTATAATTTTGTTTCTTAATTTACTGATATTAGGATTTTCCTTTAAATTGAAATGCATTTGAAACAATTGATTTAGGTCTGCTCCATTTGGAGTAATAAAACAAATATATATGAATTTTAACACCCACAAAATAAATATCTACCCTAATTTCTTTGTTGAAACAAGCCAAAATATATTTATTTTTAAAGCCTATTTAACCACTTCCGTGATTTGCTGGTGTTACTACGGGCAGCTTGTTTGTGTAGGAAATTATTTGCCCGAGTTATTACGGGCAGCCTGTTTATGTAGAACATTATTTGCCCGAGTTATTACGGGCAGCTTGTTTATGTAGAACATTATTTGCCCGGGTTATTACGGCCATGATGAATCTTGCACTGTAAAAATATATTAGCCCGATATTTTAATTATATCATATAAACTTTGCTTGTGTTCCTCGTAATGTTTTGTTGTATTTTTGATATTTATTTTAGATAATTTAAAATGTTGGAATAAAGTGATAACTAGTTTAGTGACTTGGGTGAAATCAATGTTGATGTATGATTAAGAATTCTCTTCAAGATATTTGGAGTGCTCCTTTTTTCCCTCCTTTTTAAAATATTTATAGAATATATGTGAAGTGGTCTTAGCTTGTTATTCTGGCAAATTCTTGAAGTTAATATGCCAACAAAAGCTATTTAAAATGATCCTCGTCTTTAAGGGGAATTGTGTGTGTTATATATTGGTCATGGACCAAGTTTATTTTCAAATAATTAAATATGATAAAATTACACCCTTTAAAATCCCCTTCCCCTTAAAAACAGTGAACTACCCTATTTAACTGAATCAAAGATGACCATGAATCTAAGAGGACCCCAAGTTTTTGAGTGGTTCCGTGGAGATATTTCAAAGTGGTATTTATTTTAAAAGAACTCTCATACATACTCTATTCCCCCTAAATACAAACATTTGACTCAACTATTGACATGCTAACTTCTAAAATGAGACACTTTCATTTTAACAATAATATATAGAAAATAAAATAATATAAAGCAAAAAGAGATAGGAAGAAATCAAAGGATATATAACAAACTATTGCTTTTATGAGGAAAAGACAAACATATTTAATACGTCAAAAAAAAGCTAACCGATAAACATGTATGCTGTGAATAACATTAAAGTCAGACAATATCACAGACAACAAATATTAAAACTTAGTGATAACTAAACAAGCATAATTATTCTTACTTCAAAATCGATGATCTAGGTATGTCTAATCAAGGATAATAAGTTACTTAATATTATCCCTAATTTAGATATTTTTTGGAGTTTCACAAATTAAAAATCATGTTTGGAAACGTTAAAGTTGACTAGTAAAATCCACATATTATCGATTTTTTGTTTAAAATCGATTTGAGTTTTCTCATCAAATCAACTACATAACAATTTGATAATTCATTATTAACTTTTAAATCTATTTTGATTATTGTAAATTGTGGATTTTTAATATTGTAATGAAGTAATTGGAAAAGTAATCAAAAATAGCACAACAAAATAAAATTAAGTTCAATTTCTTAAATCATTTGATCATGCCAAATACTAATGTCAACCCAAACGTGTTGAATACTAAAGATTATTATTTAGCTTCGTGTCTTACTACCTGTTCGAGCTATATGCTCTAAGTACTAATTACGCTAATGGATTAGGAATTTGGAAGGATGAATTAGAGGAATTGAACCCACATTTGCGTGGAGGGGGAATGGAAAACCATTTAGGAAAAAACCACCCCCAGTTCACCCGACCGAGATTCAAACCTCGATCTCCTCGTCCTCAGCAGTTGAGCTCAACACGACTAGCGCGTTAGCCAACTACGCAACCGAGGCGGGTAATACTAAAGAGTGGTATCGAAATTTAGTATTGAATATTGTGATACCAGAGGATACCATGTGTATTGAAAAATAGAGTATCGAGCCACAATTAGGTAGTTATTTTTAATGATAACATAAAAAGAAAGCCTGAAAATCCACGAAAATAGCCAAATATCCTGTGTTCTGTGTTATACCTATAAAATCTGCAAAAAAAAACAACAAAAAAAACCCTTCACTATTGTAATAATATTATAATATGAAGATGTAAAATGTGTAACCTAATCCTTAGTCTGTGATTTTAACACGACTTCTGGATTTTGAAGCTACAAATTTAGGGGAAAAACTCGTCTTAGATTCAGATAAATACAGTATATATGCAATGGTCACAAATAATTCAGTTAAGTATGATGAACCTTCTCAGAAGTAAGATCTATGCCACTTCTTAGTTCAATAGCAGCCATGTAATAAGCAATATGTACTTTTATCACTTTTTACAATTCAATCTTGAACAACCCCCTCAACTCTCATGAGTGGCATACAGGGAACGAAAGAGAAAGGGTGACATGAATCATGTCCACGGACAAGAAAAGGTTCCAAGAAACAGCTTTACTATGAGAGAATATTCACATGACTTGTGATATTAATAAAGAGCTTATACCTATACACCAAAAACAGATTGGGAGGAGCAGGTTTAAATACCAGCTGGGGACAAGACGTGTTTTCCCCTAATTATTTTGAACACTACTAACACAGAGATTGTTTACTCTATTGACTATATGGATTCATAAATAAAAATAAAATAAATACTTTATTTGTGAAGTTAATCTATTTAAAGTTTAAGTGTGGCATGTGGATACACAATGCTGAAAAGTGACTAGGCAAACAATTTTAGATTAACATATTTGTTACCTGCATCAGTGAGCACGCTGAGTAAAAATCAAATTTGCTTGGTATGGTTTCCTGGCACCGAGAAAGTTGGGATTAAATAACATACAATTTTTATTCGGGTTAGTTTCCTAAGTGGTTTTCCTCTATTATTCTATGCAAATTCGCGTATATTCCTACTCAGTTGTAGCTTCTTCAGCCCTACCACATTAGTGAAATAAAATGTGGATAGCTTAGACGAGTAGTATGAAGAAGCTCAAGAAAACAATTAGGTTGGTTGCCTCTAAATGAAATTGAGACATTCATTTTTCAAACATAGTGATTGAATCAAAATACTGCACTTTTATCATATATTTCTTGCTGATGCACATCGAGGATATTTTTATTTAAAACTCGCAAGAGACTGAAATTCTAACAACAAAGAAGTCAAGGTTTGGATCTTGCCACTAGCAGGGTGTGACCATTTTAATTGTTACTAGATACCTACTATTAAAGAAAATAAGATGTAGACCATGATATACGTGTATGCCCCACACGTGGTGGTGTCCAACAGTGGAAAAGACAGGTTTGAAAAAGATTTAGACAGGCATATGGTAAACAAGTGGCAGGTAGTAATAAGAAATCTTAATACAAAGGTAGGAAATGAGAGGAGGGTTTGAGGAGATGTTAAGGAAAGAAGGTTAGGGAGAAAGAAATAAGTAGACTGTTGGAGTTTTGTGCAAGAAATAAAATGAGAGTGACAAACAAACAGCTGGTATAAGAAAGGAATAAGAAACCATAATATCACTAGATACAGATGGGATGGGGAGCAAAGGATGGTGATAGACTACTTTCTAATGGATGAAGAAATTAAAAAGGAACTGTAGACTGTAGACACAATACAACATCTATTCTAAGATAGTAGTGACCACACATTATTGGTGGCAGACATAAACGGATGGGAATGTATGAGAATGGTATTAAGACAAGAAAGAAGAATAAGAGTGTAATGGGTAAAGATGAAGAGGAAAGAGAAGTGTAACTAGGAAAGAAAAGAAGCTCAATGCCCAAGGATGAGTTAAAAAGTTAAAAGCGCAAAATTGGAATGGGGAAAGGTCTAAGAAAAGTTTGGTGGGAGCTGCAGGGAAGGTATGTGTGAATATAAGTGATAAGAGAAGTAGAAAAGAGACACCTTGATATAACAACAGGGTGAAGATAGCAGCAAACAAGAAGAATAGAGCATTCAGAGGGAGTTTTAAGAAAATGAATGCATAAACACAGGAAGAAGAAAACAAGAGCAAAGCAAGTGGTACATGGATTGGATGCAAAAATGGACAGAAATGCTGATACGGGATGTGGAAGTAAGTAAGAAGGTGTTATATAGCCAGGTAAGAAACAGGTGAAGAGAAAAAGATGAGAAGCTGGAATCATGAATGAAGAAGGAACGAAAGTTGGAGACAGGAGAGGAAAATAAGGAACAATGGATGAGGTATTTTGAGAATCAATTCAACCTGGAAGAGGGAAGGGGGGGAAAGTGAAACAGAGATGGAAGAAGAAATAGCAAAAGAGGAGAAAAGGGGTCCAACATAGAAACAAGTGGAGGACACATTAAAGAGGATGAAATAGGGAAAAGCACCGGATGTGGACAAAGTGACTGTGGAAATGAAAAGACCTGCAGGTGAAGCAGGTATACAATGATTATAAAGGGTGCTGAGAGTTATTTGGAAAGAGGAAAAGGTACCAGAAGACTAAAAGAAGAGAGTGTTAGTACCTATTTTCAAGAAAAGAGACAGGAAGAGATAACGCTTATTTGACACTGTACAAAAATATTTAAGATATTGGAAAAGAGCATAAGAAATAAAATTAAAGCAGAGTGGCGTCAGGAACAGTATGGATTTAGGGAACAGACACAATAGACTTTACAACAGATGATGGAAAGAAAGTATGAAATTGGGAAAGCGTTGGTAATGGTATTTATGGTAATGACGAGAAAGAGTATAAGGCCTGGTGAAGCTATAAAGTTGGATATTGTAGAACTGAGAAAAGTAGAGAACGTTAGATATCTTGGAAGCGTGATTGTGGCAAAAGGTGGAACCAGAAAGGATCTAATGAGAAGAGGACAACAGGGAAAGTTGTTCTATAGGTGTGTTAGAGACTGGCTATAATGAAGAGAGGTGCCCTCCAAGTGTAAGGAAGTGTTGATGTTGTTGATGATGATGATCACTTAAATTCAGTTGGTTGATGGTACAAAATCTAAATGGCTATTATCAACCTCTTAGCATGCTGTGATAGTCCAGTCTGTGTTTTACTCTCTTCTAATGAGGAAGGGGAGTAATGTACCTCAAAAATTATACAATTATGTATACTGATGTGTTTTAATTCGTAACTTCCGAGGCCTATAGTTTTCCAATAAGTGTGTAGGTCTTGCTCTTCTATACTCCTTTAAATATTTAATTTAGTTTAAGTTATTAATAAATGCATGAAGTTAAATAAATACATGTATTTATAAAACTATAAGCTCATGGCACACTATGTGAAAACAATCATGAATGTGATATAAGTGAAAACAATCATGAATGTGATATAACACTTAGAAGTTCATTGAACAGTGGACTTAACGTCAATATTGTCTACTATGGTTTACCTGAGGTGTGGTGGGTGGTCGGGATATAAAATCCTGGTCGTATGTATTCAGTGTTTTTAGTTAATTGGATTTCCACTCTCCCTCCTCACTAATCCAGATATAATCACTTTAAAAGCCTACTACTTATTCCCGCCCCACTCGCTAAATTAAATATGGATATTTTGGACATGTTAAGTGCAAAAACCTAACAATCCAAAGATAGCTTTTGAACAGCAGACTCGTGTTTACACTCAACCAGTGCACATTAAAAATATATCTCGCTTCGGTGGCCACATGGTCTAAGGCACTACTCTAATAATAGAATACACTGCCAATGACGGGGAGCTCAAGGTTTGAATCTTGGTCGAATGTTCAAGGGTGGTTTTTCCTAAATAATTTTCCACTATCCCCTATGCAAAACTGTGGTTGAATTTACTCTAAATTTGACCTTTCCAAATGAAAGTCCCTCTTTTTCTCTTTCAATGCCGTTATTATTTGGCATTAAATATATACATTAAAGCCTTGAACCCCATATAAAAAAGAAAGAAACTGCACCAGGATTAGCGCAAATGTGGATACACTTCTTCCATATTCTACCTACCCCATTTCTTTCTCATTTTTGTAATTATAAATAGCCTGGACGAATATTAGAAGAAAATAATTGTTTAAACATATATTATTTTTGCTCTGCATACTACCTTGCTGGTATTTTCACATTTTAATGGTGTCTGGAAAAGAATTTTAAATCAAATGTATCCTCATTTTTGGGGAGGGAGAAGGAAAAGCTATTTAGGAAATAGCAACTTCAGTATATCCAACTGGTTTATTAATGCCAACCTTCCCAATGCCCGAAAGCATGATTTATGACTAAGACCAGAAGTGAATTTCCATATCTTTATATCAAGGACCTTTGATCTCATTTAAAGTAATATACTTAATTGGTAGCAGTGCCTATGCTGGTGCCATTTCAAGCTATGAAAGTAAAAAGTGGTGAAGGTGGGAATAGGGGGTGTTTGGTCTTAAGAACTAGATAAATGTTAATCCGTTAAAAAGTCTGCTAGTATTGTACTCTATCAGATATGTCCAATATGGCATATCTATGCAAAAATGTATCTAGCAAAGTGATATTTAAAAATGATAAGGATCAAGAAATGATGCCTTAGAAAAAAAAAAATTAATCCACCATTAATTTGAAATAAAATTAAAATCTTGACACAGCAAGCTAAAAAGTAAATAGATAAAAAAAAAACTAATTTAAAATGTAACTTTTGGGTGTAGCAGTAAATATAGTTTATAAAAGTATTCAGGTCGACCTTGGTGGTCTTGGGGTGAAGAAGCGCGTGCCTCTACAACCAATGTTTGTGTATTCAAACCCAAACAGGGCAAAGATTTCTTTTGAGCGATAAGAAACTATAACACAATTTCCTTTAGAGGGAACACACAGCCATCTGTTTCATAACAATTGTGGTATTGTAGCGTTTATTGGCATAAAGCTACAAAAATAGTGAAAACCTACAAAACTGATTAACAAACACGATTCAACTCACCAAGCCCCATTTTTCAGTGGCACCTCCCCAGTATACATCACACACAACATGCAGCGCACAATATCAACATCAGACTAACCGAGCGAGCAGTGTGTTGGCTCGCACCAGGAATTAGCGTGAGGCATGCTGGGAAAACGTGACGTACTTCCGTAAATAAGCGATGATCTGGCCAGGAAACTATTGTTCGATCTCCATCCATCACATGCT
Source organism: Timema douglasi (assembly GCA_901482245.1). Classification (NCBI taxonomy): domain Eukaryota; kingdom Metazoa; phylum Arthropoda; class Insecta; order Phasmatodea; family Timematidae; genus Timema; species Timema douglasi. The sequence goes on from CABEEJ010000624.1 coordinate 124,558, forward strand.
CTAACATTAGACATACGTCTAGTTACCCCTTCACCCCTCCTCCTTGTGTATGTTCACAACTGTTTTGTCATCCCCTCTTCCCCCTTTCCGAGCCTGAATATCAAACGTATATATTCATATAACTTGTATTGGTAAACTACTCTTGTCAGGATACCGTCCTTGGACACATCTTGGTGTTGAAGATGATCATAAGGTATAAATTACGTTTCAGCTTTTATACTGTCAAAATTCCTTTTCGGCCATAAAGATTATTTGTTAATTTAAATTACATTATCATGGTTAGGGATAGTGTATTTAACTTTGATGTAATTAGAAATTGGGTTAGGTATAGTAAATCATATTTGCAAGTTGTTAAGTTGGCAAAATAAATGCAAAGTTATATTTTTGAACTCAGGAGTTAAGATGCTTATTCTCGATCTGATGTCAAGGATAGGAAAATGATAATTCCTTTGTTACGTTTTGAGTGGACTATTATTGCACGAAATGTATACCCTGTGCGGTGTAAGATGTCAAGGTTTTATAAATGTTAGGTTTAGGAAAAATATGAAACTTAAGAGCCCATCTGGCTGTAAAGTTAGATTATTACTCTTTAATGTTTTGGGACTTTTTCCCTTTTGGCAAAAATGTTGTATTGCGCTAACTTGTATTTTTGTTGACAAGAAAGACTATTTCTATACTTGTTATAAACAAGTTTTCAAATGTTATACATTTATATTCAAGTTGGTTTTCAAATCTGGGTGATTGTGCAGGCCCATTGTTGTAGCCTTTCTTATAGTTGCTATATATTTATAGTTAGTCGTTCTCCAACTTGACTCTGGGGGCCCATAAACCACAATCAACCTTTCTTGTTTCCAAGGTGGTGTGGCTCATATGGTGCAGGAAACCCCTCAGAGTTCATATTTACTCCACTAACCTTTGTTCATGCGAGTGGAAAACTGACCTTAGGATCACAAGGGCATCCCCTGTGTTCCTCTGGACACTCAGTCAAATTATAATCCAGTTCTCGGGTTTCGTGCTTGCTCCTCTCGGCAAGAATTGTTACAGCTTATTACCCTTTAACAATCCTTTATTATTATATAACACAGTGTCTTACTACCGGTTCGGGTTATACACCTAAGTACTAATTTCGCTATTGGATTAGGAATTGGGATGGTTGAATATAGAGGAAGTGAACTCGCATTTATGTGGAGGCAGAGTTGAAAACCATTTAGGAAAAACCACCCCCAGTTCACCCGACCGAGATTATAACCTCGATCTCCCCATCCTCGGCAGTCGAGCTCAACACGACTAGCGCATTAACCAACTACACCGAGGCGGGTAACAATCCTTTTTTCTCGACTCACTCCCCGCCAAGACTGAACTAGTGTCCATGTCATTTCCCACCCTCCGTGTCACGTTCATCTTCTTTGTGATCGTCATTGTCAGTACCCTGTCTTATTCGTCCCTGTGCCTCTTTGAGTCTATCTATGTAGGCAGTCTTTGCTCTATCTGACACTTCCAGTGCAATCTGGTCTAAGAATTTCCAATAGATTGGATCCCTCAGTACTTCACCTAATATTCTTCCCTGGATATATCTATGGTAGTTTCTTCTTGCTTCTAGTGTAAGGACGCACTCAAGCACCACATGTTCAGGGGTTCCTTTCTAGCCACATTCACAATTTCTGGACTCTATTAGTCCCAGCTTCCTTAGAGATGACGGGTACGGTCCCTTGCCCATGACTAGGTGGACAAGACCCTGAGATGGCTGAAGGTGTTTATTCTCTAGTCTCTCAACCACATTAAGGAACAATTGATAAGTCCTCCTACCTGTCCCACTTCTCCAACAGGGCTATTTCAGCCTCTCCAGATGTTGTCACATCGGGTGTGGTGCAGACTCTTCTCACCTTCTCCATGTTTCTCTTTTTTATCCCGACCGCCCCACCTTTCTTCCTTAAAAGGAGGTCCAACAGCCATTCCCCTAGGGCCACACACAGTGCGTCCGTTGCTACAGTCTGGTAGCCTCTTGTCAGCCTCAGTGGGATGTTCCTCTGTAGACCTTGAATCACCTTAGCCGGAACAACATTGGTTAGTCTGTGAGCCCAGATGTACGCCCCCTAGCTCCTAATGGATAGAAGGATCATCTGATGGTTTGTCATTATCCGCATAGGCAGATAAAACAGCCCCTGGCCCATGCTTATAATTTTATTCATCATCGACAAAGTTTTCCTCATCAATTCCTCCATGTGCATCATGAAGTTTCTGTTCTCAACTAGAGTCACTCCCAGGTATCTGATCATATGGCTTCTTATAGATTTCCTACCTACCTTTATGGTCGGATCCCTAGCCAATCTACCCTTGAACAACATGTAGGTCATCTTCGCCGGTGCCATTTTTAACTTGACACTTTTACACCAGATGTCAAGTTCTTCAAGCACCTGGTTACTTTTTTCCTCCAAGTTCCTTCTTAAGTACCCTTCTATTACTATTAGAAGGTTGTCTACGAAGGCATCTTCGGTATCCCCTACAACAAGTACAACACTGGTTCCAGGCTGACATACCAAAAGATTGGGCCACATTCCGATCCTTGGGAGACATCCCTTCATCAGTAGCTTTTGAACCCTATTTCCTGGACAACTCAGGGTCGAGTATCTGTTATGACAGTAATCATTTAAACTCCTATACAGCTGTCCCTGACACTGAATCTCTCTTAATCTGTCAAACACCGCCGGCCACCAGAGGTTGTCAAAAGCGCCTGAGATGTCCACAAATATCCCTATGATTTATTTACCGGTTGCCGAGTCAATCAGTTCCATTGCTGTGCAGATTGTATCCTCTGTCGACATGCCTCTTCGGAAGCCATTATGCTGCTGATGCATCCCTATGATGGTTCTGTGTCTCAGTAATCTTTCACATAATATCTTCTCCTGCAACTTCCCTGCTGTGTTCAACCGTTCATGATTTCGGAATCAGTGGGTCTTTATCCTTCCCCTTGCTTGGCATGATTACCTCGCTCTGCTTCCAAATGTTCGGGATTATGCCTTGAGCGAGGCATTCGTTTAGCAGCCCTGCTAAGAAAGGGGCAATAAGGTCAGCCGTCTTCTCCAGGACCTCAAACTTTATCTCATCCGGTCCATGCGCCTTTTTCTTATCCATCAAAGCAATGTTCCTGATTACCTCCACCCGACTAACAGGTTCCACCTCTTCATTTACATACTCATCATTCTCCATCCTCTCCCTCAACCACTGGTGCTCTTCAGTATCTTCTGTCACCCCATCATCTGGCAACAATGTCTCCATTAGAAGAACTACAAGTTCCTCCCAACTGGTCGTGGTACTTCCATCATTCTTAGATAGCGTGAAGGCTGGGGGCCGTAATTTCCCAGAGGCTATCTTGAACGGCACTCTCCAAGGTCCCCTGTGTAGCTCCTTCTGAACAAACTTCTCCCAACTTTTCTTCTCCTGAAACAACCCATCCTTAAACTCCCTGTTCCTCTCCCTTGGATACTTAACCCCACCCCCCAACCAGCCGTGTCTCAACACCTATTATTTCTCCTACACGTTCCCCTTGCCCTTGTTCGGAGACTCTGCAGTCGGTAATTCCATGGCTTATTACCAACCTTGGTATCACCTTTCATCACAGGTATCGACTTCCTCAATGCATCCTGCAGAGTCCACGTCAGCTGTTTGGCCTTCGTGTTGACATAGTCGCCTTGTTCCACTGGGCTGGACAGTATCAGTTCAACCCTCAGCTCCTCCCAATTAGCTTTGCTCATGTTGCATCGCCTTTTCCCTTCCCCCATTTCCATCCACCAGCATCCCCGCAGCAAAGTCCAAGACGATCAGGTTATGATCGCTGACTGTGACGTTGTTCAAAACCCTCCAACCTTCCATCATGTCCATAGACTCTGTGTTACACAGAGTGACGTGTGTTAGAAATGAAGAAGATTGTATTTAGAGACGTACCTTACATGCATTTGCATGGATAGAGTGGGAAACCATTTAGGAAAAACCACCCTTAGTACACTCAGCCAAGATCAAACTAAATATCCCAGTCATCGATAGTCTAATCTATGGTGAGAGTGATGCCTTAGACCATGCAGTCACTAAAGCGGGTTTTAATAATAGTATAGCTTTAACAAGTCCTATCATATTAGTTTCGCACTCAAAATATTTTAAATCTAGGATTATTCTAAATTGTAATTTTAAAATTTCCATTTCCCATCCTGAATCTGATATTTTGACTCATTTCACATCCCATTCCGATCCCAAAATAAAAAAGTAATTCCCGTACATCCTTAGTTAAGACAAAATTCAATTATTTAACTATTCCCAAATGTATAACAAAAGTTGAAAAAATACTGTCCTATTTTAAGGGCAAGTAGACATTTAATGTATTAATTTAAAAAAAGCTGATATAGAAATATTAAATAGTAAAAAAAAATCCATTAGGATTGGAGATAAAATATAACTAACAATTTCGGCAAAACAAAAAATTAGTTCCGCTAATATATATATTAATTTTAAAAATATGGCTGTAATCTCATCACACATTTTAAAGAATTTCCTTAATTTTTATAAGATTAGTTTATTAACTGCTAGTAAAATAGTTTTTGATGTATAACATAATTTGTTTTATCTAAATATGTAATCCATTTATTGGATGTTTTTGTTAATCTGAATATAAAAAAATGTAGCATTAACTTAGGGAAAAATATATTTTGAAAAGTAGAATATATTTCTATTAAAGAGTAATGATAAAATTGGTTTAGTCTAATTTGGGGTTTTTCTGACAATTTAAAAATTACTCTTTACATTTGCAAGAATGATATTAAGCTAAACATCTGAAGGAGGATAGAAGGGCAAGGCCTACACACTTACCTGAAAGTTGTAGGCTTCAAAGTTCACAATTAAAACACATAATTATGGAATTTTCAGGGTACATAAGTCTTCATCTGCTGACGAAAGGGACTAATGTACCCCGGAAATTACTTAGTTGCGTTTTGTGTGTTTTAGTTATAAACTATGAGGCCTACCATTTTCTGGTAAGTGTGTAGGCCTTGCCCTTCTATCCTTGTAATGTTTAACTTCATATAACCAATTGGAGCAATTTTTTTTCCTTAATTTGGAAGGATCATAAATTTGAAACTTATTTTTAAATTAACTGTGATAGAGATATTAATTGTATCTACACTAATATTATAAAGAGGAAAGATTTGATTTTTTTTTTTTGTAATGGATAAACTCAAAAACTACTTGACCGATTTTAAAATTCTTTCGCCAATATAAAGCTACATTATCAGCGAGTAACATAGGCTATATTTTATTTTGAAAATTTTATTTATTCCTCATAAAAATGTCGATAGTCACTCATATTTTATGGTAGAGTCTTATGATTCTTCAAAATGTGTGTTGAAAATAATAAAGGTTTGGGGGGGTCTAGTGTATGAATATAATACTATGAGAATTTGTGTGCATGGACCAACTTAAGATAAATAATTTATATTGACATGTGTGAACAAGAGAGAGTAAATTTATATAAAATTTAAATAACAGAAATTTTAAATTGTTTAAATTAATTATGTGTATTGAAATTTAGAAAAATTTGTTAATACAAAATTTTACTATAATAAACTACATAATTGCGATGAAATAAAAAATATACTGTTTAAACCCTTTGTTCTTTACCTGAATTTATTTTGACTGTTTCACACATAGAAATACTTACTTAAGAGTGGCCAAAGAAGCTTTTCTCTTGGTTGAATAAACTAGAATAAATCCATGCACAAGCTCCTCTCGAAATGCATTCGCACCATGGAATGATGAGATAATCACTTCTACTTTCCTTTTGGAATCCCCCAAAAATGTTTCAAGGATAATACTACGATCACCACTTAAAAAGCAACATTGGTGACTGAGTAAAGGACCTAAGATATTTTCAACAGAATATGGATCGCCACAGAACATACACATTATTATCCTGGAACAAACCAAAAAAGAAACAGTAAAAATTAATTACTATGCTATATAAAATCAATTTAGAACAAGTGAACTTTTGTTTAACTGTTTTCTATTATCTTAGATTTACTTATTAAAATTAGTCAATTACCTTTAGTTACCACTAAAATTTATAAATAGGTGAAGAAAATATAACAAACATTATATATAATATAATATTTTATAAGTTGTTGTCTAATAAAGTTATGCAGGGGTTAAAAAAAAGTTTGTCAAAACTTTAAGATCTTGCAGTTCCCGATAAAATTAGTAAGGAACTCTTATTAAGCCTAGGTCTGCTAACTACTACACAGAAATATGGGCAATTTTGTTTTTAGGTAATACAATAAATGTGATTTGGGGTTTACATGGAACAAATGTATTACCTTATCACAATAAAAGGTGTTATACATGTTTTCCTTCCATTTCCACACATATTTCTTATCTTAGAATCAGACTGTTGCAAGCTCTTTAAACAATTGCTGGCTTTATTTGAATCATCTAACAACCATTTTAAACTTGCTGTTCTAAGTCTGATAAATCATCTATTGAAGGAAGACAGGTAAATCATAGTATTCCCATGAAATAAAGTCAATAGGGTTAAGGTCAGAGAGAAGGGGGGGAGGGGGGGGGGTTGCAATTGGATGTGATGGACAGGTTGAGGAGGTTGTGTCGTACAGGCCCCTCTCCCACCATGACCTCTATCTTCTGAACTTTATTGCATTGAGATACATAAAAGATTTAAGTGTATTCCTTCAATAAATTATTTATCACACTTAAAACCATGGGATGACAATGGTTGTCAGACAATTCAAATGAACCAGGGATGCACGCGGCAGTCTGATTCTGAAATATGAATATAATAATAATAATAATATTTAGCACCGCGTCTTACTACCCATTCGGGTTATACGCTTTAAGTACTAATTACACTAATAGATTAGGAATTGGGAAGGTTGAATTAGAGGAAGTGAACCCGCATTTGCGTGGAGGGAGAGTGGAAAAACATTTAGGAAAAACCACCATGAGGAGGTTGTGTCGTACAGGCCCCTCTCCCACCATGACCTCTATCTTCTGAACTTTATTGCATTGAGATACATAAAAGATTTAAGTGTATTCCTTCAATAAATTATTTATCACACTTAAAACCATGGGATGACAATGGTTGTCAGACAATTCAAATGAACCAGGGATGCACGCGGCAGTCTGATTCTGAAATATGAATATAATAATAATAATAATATTTAGCACCGCGTCTTACTACCCATTCGGGTTATACGCTTTAAGTACTAATTACACTAATAGATTAGGAATTGGGAAGGTTGAATTAGAGGAAGTGAACCCGCATTTGCGTGGAGGGAGAGTGGAAAAACATTTAGGAAAAACCACCCCCAGTTCACCCGACCGAGATTCGAACCTCGATCTCCCCGTCCTCAGCAGCCAAGCAGCTCAACATGACAAGCGCGTTAGCCAACTACGCCACAGAGGCGGGTCTGAAATATGAAGTTTGTGTAGAAAACCTTTGGTAGTGATAAGGTAATAAATTTGTTCCATATGAACCCAAAGAACATTGATCCATCCTAACAAATTTTTACCACAAAAATACAAATTTGCCCTTATCTCTGTGAAAGTTAGTTTGCAGACCTGGGATTAAAAATTCTTTTTAAATCATTATATGGTAATGAGAACTACAAGATCTGTAAGTCCTGAACCTTTTTTAACATCCTGTATACTATTTTAAGCTAGTGAATATAGTCAAAGTATAAACAAGATTTTAATTAATTTACAAAAATAACTAACAGTATGGTCACAAAGTTGTGAGTCAAAACAGTATCCCTTTCTCTTCCTATCCATTGTGCCGTGCTTTGCTCTTATTACTAGTAATTACCTTATTTCATTTGAAATTTGTTTCTATGATGAGAGGTTTTTTGGTATATAGTAGCAGGTGTCTACTGAATTAAGGTTTTGAAATTACTGTATATTTCAAGTATTTCCAGCATATTTTCTTTAAAAAAATTAAGTTTGTTTGAAAGGGTCTCTGAACCAAACAGTTCTTATTTCAAAAGTATAATATGATAGAAAGTTAGGGTTAGGTTTGTCATAATTAAACATTTTTACTTAGATGAATCTTTAAATGCATTGATGCAGAAATATATCCTTGCAATGAAAGCCTTAAGTTGTATAGAAAAAAACCCCAAAAAAGCACACACAGTAAGGCTGGGGTCCTCAAATCTGTAAGGATATTTGAGAATTCAAGACCCAGAAAAATAAGTTTTAGGTTTGAATTTTTTATGGCTATTATAGGCCTTAAGGCTTTCTAGTGAGAAATACCAATTTAATGATGGAACAAAACTAAAAACCAAACCATTAGACCATTAATGTATTAATGTAAACAAAGTTGGAAAACTAAACATTTATGCTCATATTTTCATTTTTCGGATTCGTAGGTAAAATGAAGATTCGGATTCAACCCATCTCTAACACACATTAAATTTGCCACCACCCCCTCTAACAGTTGATCCTTTTCACACAAGTAATCTTTATTTAAACAATGAATTTGTTATTTTATACATAGTAATAAAGATAAAGAATCCTCAAAGGAAAAAACATATCTATTTTGAAAGAAAATCTTGGAATAAAAATAATTGTGGTTACCTACCATGATTAAAAGTTAAGCTAGAATAAACTACAAACCAAATCTTTTTTTATATATAGAAAAAAAATTGAGATAAAAATTAACATTCAATCACCAAGCTTTCTCATTTTTGCATTTCAAGTTCTAACACTTCAACCTCTTCCTTTGTTTTCTGCACAACTGTTTTTCTTTTTACTTCTAATTTACTTAATTACATCCGATGCCGTTTTTATTTATCTGTTCAACTTTACTTCAATATTCTTTTTCTTTTTTAGAGCTTCTTTCCATATTCCTGATTCATTATTTACAACATGAATAACCTCCCATAAATTGACATATTTAGACACCTGGACACAGAAATGAATAATTCATGTGTCATAGTGTAATTTTACAACATATAATTGTATTAATTCTTTAGAAATAAATAATTAAATATTTAATATCATATTTGACAACATATATGTATAAAAATTTGTTATAAATAAAAATGATTGTCTGACATGATGTATACAAAATTAATCCAATTTTTTTTTAGTCTAGTTGTATGCAGCAATGGATTCCAAAAATGAATACCAATTCTGAAGTTTGTTTGATATAAAATTTATACTGTCATATCCAATAGCACTTCAGTCTGTCCACCCCCTCCCCCAAGCACAACATTTTCCCACACGTTAATGCCACTACATCATGCGCCAGGCATGGCTAGCAATTATTATTTCTTTTTTTATTTGGATTTGGTTAAGTTTTTGGTTTGATTTTGTGTTTTGTGAACCATTTTTAACCCAGGTTTTGTTTTATTCAATCCAAGCTAGTGATTTTGACAAAATGAGTGGATAGAGGACCTTCTTGGAGCACACGAAGAAGTACGATATCATCTAGGAAGTGGGTGAGAAAACAAATACGAAGATGTAGAGTGCACAGCAGCATGCAGAAGAAAAGCCACAAAATAAAGGTCAAATATTTGAAGGGCATGACACAAACATATCTAGAGCGGGCTATGGTACAGCCAGCAGAGCACATGTGGCGATAAACAAACCAATGTTGCAGAGTAAGGCAGACGAATTTGCCCTGAAGTTGAGTATAGATAACTTTTTAAGTGTTCAGAAGAGCGGCTGGAGCGTTTCAAAGTGTCACAAAATATCCAGCCACAAGGTTGTCGATGAAAGCACATCAGTAGTCCTAAAACGGGTGAATGAGTGGATTACCTTGCTTCGAAATATCCTTAGCCACTATCAACGTTTAGATGTATAAAACGCCAACGAGCTGGGGATGTTCTAAAACTTCATGTCAGATTACACGCTTGCGATAAATGGGGATAGGAACAAGGAGCACCTCCCTCGTCCTCCTGTGCTGCAATGTGGACAGCAGTGATAAGGTGAAGGCCCTTTTGATAGATGATTTCAAGAAATTATATTACTTTTTTGATCTAACTAAATATTCAATTTCAACCAAAATAAGCTAGTGTCAATTATTCTGGTTTAATATAATCAAGTCATCCTGATACAGAGAACGATTTAAAAAATGCATGTGCCAAAATTTAGTCATACAAGTATGAATTCTAATTTTAAGTAATGGTCATTCAGGAAATAAATTATTATGATTTGTCTCTGAATTACAGTTTAACTAAAAAGTAATAATATAAAGTTAGTGAAAAATTGAAATTAACAAAAACTTATTGGATTTGAACAAAATTCTGTATGATCATAAAAAGCCCCTTGGGCACAGATAAGATGTTCCTGATAATCAGCCTTACAGAAGTTTTGATGTACTCCTTAAACCAGGATTAGTCCATCAAGGCAGGGGTTTGTTAAGTGTTGATGCTCGGTAATAAAAGCACTTCCACATGTATAGTTGTCAAATGACTAATTTTTTAAATGTTTGTCATAAAGGGACCATTGTAATTGTAATGTATAGTATAGCTTTGTGAGGTAGGATTATGAGGAGTGGGTTGGGTTGCTACCTGAAACTTGTTTTGTAGAAGCCAGCTGATTGACTCGAGAAGGATATTTGTCTTCTTGTTTCTAGTGAAACTGTTTGAAATAAGCATTTTTTTTAAGTTGTCCCTTGGTGGCACCTAGCAATACCCGTGTTGAAATACTCAAGTTCTCCCAAAGAGTGCAGCCATTTTAACCAAGAGGCTGTTGGTGGTCTCTTGTATCCTTGTTTTTGCCCTTTGGAATTATTGATATTTCACTTTGGTCCTTTGTAATGAATACCTAATTCAACATTTAAGATTTTAAAAAATGTATTTATTATTTATGGATAAGGCTAAGTAAAATAAATGTACCTAATCAATTTATTGGTGTGTTAGGGTCAATTTTTATTAAGCTTTGTGTAGTGATATGTTCTTGTTTTCATGTGTCTGTCTATCCAGCCTAATACTATATTATGGAAGGAAGGTTAATATGTATTTCTCCAACCAAGCAAGTAGATAAGGCATCCATCAAACTAAGAGGTTGCCTCTACTATGGATGAGTGACCTCACTTTCTAGTACGTTTTTATGGTGAATTCTACTCTTTAATAATCGATTGAGGAAAGGATTAAGATGTTACACAATAAATGGATGGCATTAAGGAATCTTAATGATTTTGCTCAAGTAAAGGGTTATAGAAATGAAATTCAACAAAGCAAATTTTCCCTGCGAAATTCAAATTTTTCTTTTAACATTGTTACAACAATTTTAAACATTAATAACTCCATAATAAAATCATACCGAGGGGGGGNCTCTCAATACTTAAATTTTCAAAATAACTTATTCATTTGGAGTGGTGTTAATTTTACAAAAAATAAATCCCATCCTAATTACAGTTTACACCATAAATCATATAATCATATAATCATCTATTGTGAGATTGCAACACTGGACATCCACTGTACCAAAGCATATTAGGAACATTTTGTGTTCACGTGTGCATAGAAAAAGAATTAATCCAATCGATTTATAAAGACAACTTTTTTTAATTGAGGAAAAAAATCAGATTTTAAGTGGTTATTAAAAATATTACTCTACCACCTGTTTATAATATGAAATCATTGACTGACATCCCCTAATGTTAATCAGTTTTGTTCTTAAAGTGATTGATTCAATAGAAACTTTTAATTACTTGGAAAATGGCAAGAGATGGTTAGTAATAAGAAATATTTTACACAAATTTTAACATTATTTGTTTTGAATTATTTTCTTAAAGAAAATTATTAAATAACCATATGTTTACTCTATAATTAAAATAAAACACCGATGATTAAATAAACTACTAAAATCCTGTATTAATTGAAGTTTATAGTCTAGCTTTACCTTATATCTGGCTGTGATGAATCCATGACAGATTGGTAGACATTAAGAAAACCTGCTCTGTGATGAATGCTTTGAATAAGTTGACCAAGTGCTTCAGCTATTAATGAAGCATTAAACCGTTTGCCTGTTGCATTTTCTTTTGTTGACACATCGATGAAAGGACACTGTAGGCTAAGAGAAATCAAAACATTAATAAAAATAACTTGTGAACATGATATTATAAAGTAAACAGAATGATCTAGACTGTATGACTTTTTTTTTTAATCTCTGTACTTAATGTTCAGGTTACATGCATCACATTTATTTACTATTTTGGTTGATATTGATTTGAATTTTAAAATTCACTACTCTTTGAGGATCTGAATAAAATTGTATGTTTATTATTATTATTAGCACCGCGTCTTACTACCCGTTCGGGTTATACGCTTTAAGTACTAATTACTCTAATGGATTAGGAATTGGGAAGGTTGAATTAGAGGAAGTGAACCCGCATTTGCGTGGAGGGAAAGTGGAAAACCATTTAGGAAAAACCACCCCCAGTTCACCCGACCGAGATTCGAACCTCGATCTCCCCGTCCTCAGCAGTCAAGCAGCTAAACACGACTAACGCGTTAGCCAACTACGCCGAGGCGGGTGATGGAGGAAATGTTATACTCATTGTCAAAAACAATCAAGATATCATCTACATATCTACAAAAAAAAAAAATTGATGTTATATAAATTATTTAGGCTGTTGAAAATGATAGGTTCGTAGTTCTGTAAGAATTTTTCAGACATTATGCAAGAAATTGGAGAACCCATTGAACCGTATTCTCCTCCTTATTCCTATCCATCTATCTTTCCACCTGGTACAGTTCTCAGGGAAACTTTTTTTACATAATTTTGCAAACTAACATATGCACATATTGGTGTATCAACTACACCTCATATTACAATGCCAGCACTGCAAGTTTCTATTTTATCTAATTCTGCAACAAACCACACCCAAACAGTCAACATTTACAGGTCGTAGCAATACAGTGTGTTTCATCACCCTAACAATGTAAGTGTGTTGTTTCAACCTTCATTCTTTGGCTAGTCTTTAAATTTAATTTCAGTTCCCTGAATATATTACATTGTTTCTAGTACCGAAACATGTCAGCTGAATAACGTTCCAGTGATTCCCAGCACATACTGGAACACTGAAAGGAGTACAGGGACCAAAACATCAGATAAGACTTAGATGATTATCAAACTAAATTAAACCTTTATGGAAACTTTTTTAACACTGAAATGTTACAATTCAAACCACTCATCAATTTTGTAAAAGTCATTTTAAATTGTTGTTTTAAATTGTCCCAAAGTTTAACTTCTTTCATAACTAGTTAGTTACTGTTAAAATTGCTTAATTTTACTTTCATTTTAAAATAATTGTAATTAATACTATATTATGTCATGTTATTAGTTCATTCCTATTCGACTCATATTACATATTCTATTTAACTTTATAAACTATTTCATTACTGTTAAAATGGTTTGATTTTTATTTTCATTTTAATTAAGTGGTCAATTAATAGTGTATTATGTCATGTTATCAGTTTGTACCTATTTGACTCATATTACAGCACTCGTAAATGTAAATAGTTAATACCAAAGTATGCTAACGTCCTGTAAGGGTTAATCATAATGTCAATTACAGACATTAGTTCATTTATCAATTATCTAATTTGAACCATACTTTCATAAATTATAAAAGATAATATCTAAGTCTTGACTATTATATTCATTCACTCATTAAGAAAGATCAATTAGAATGTTTTCTTAAAATGATATAAAGAATGGATTATAAGAAAGAATTTTAACACTTAGTTATCATTTTTATTTTTCTATTTTTATATTATATTTCCTCTAATGTGCATACTTTTTTAGAAGATTCGGATTCGAAAAATGGTGGATTCAATTGAACTCTAATGGCAACTTTTATTTTTTTACAAATGGAATATTTAAAAAAAACTCTTACTTTAATTTTCAAATCATGTTCTTTTCATTTCCAACGTATTTTTAAAAACCATCCATTTTTATTAACATAATATAGTTTTAGTGTAATATATTTATTAAACAACTGAAAAAGAGACCCAATACTCAGGAGCTTTTATAAGCAGGTCGTTTGAATCAAATGAAAAAACCTCAAGCCCACAGAGCACTGGTAAACTATAAACAGTAATTTATAAAATAATTCAAATTAACATGACAATTTAAGTGATTTGATACCATGATTAATTTAACCAACAACTGAAGATTATTTAGCTCTAATGACATCTAAGTGGAATGGCTGCCAATAGTACACATATATAACATATACCTATCTGCTAAATTTTGTCCTTCCTCGCCGAGTCGCATCATGTCATCTTTGTCCAAAGCCAGGTCAACCACAAATAAAATAACTATGGGTAGTCCTTGGAAAGGTAGTCTATCATCCTGTTCTAAATTTGATAGAAGAGTTTTCTCAAGACTATCTCTAACATATTCAAATCCATCTGGATTCGAATACACACAGAAGCATCCTGTAAAGAAAAAAAATAGTGAGAATAATAAATGTTGAATGTGGATGATCATATGGTTAGGGCAAAAGAGGCGTATTTCTATCCATGTGTAGAGATAAATATCAATTAGATAATATTGTTAGTAAACAAACTAGCCAAGGCCATAATTGGCAAATCATGACAAAATCAAATTGAGCTTAGGGAAATAAATTTATATTCATATATAATTGTAGATGAAATAAATGTGATATATTGTTTAATGTTGCAAAGAGAATATATATAATAAGTTTTAATATAGCTTGTTAATTTCTCAAATAAGGTTGTCAGCAAGAACTTTCAAACACAAACAAAAACAAGATGTCTGAAAAATATAAAAAATTGTTTATATTTTTCAGATTGTAGGAGGGAATATAGATTTTTACTGAACATGGAGAGCCAATCTAACTAAAGAATAAAATTCCTTCACAGTTCCTTATTTTCCTGGACGGAAAAATAACTTTCCCTATGTTTTAAAAAGCTTATCCTCCGGTTGTGAAACTTTGAAAAAATTATTCGGACTGAAAATGTTTACTAAAAGGTCTGTTACACACAAATTTTAAAACCAATTTTAATATTATTATTATTATTATTATTATTATTAGCACCGCGTCTTACTACCCGTTCGGGTTATACGCACTTACGCTAAATGTGTAATGGTAGGGTGATTGTGAGATGAAATGAAGGACCTACAGTTTAACGTGGAATCCGAACCACGGTGGAGGCCTGGCATTCCCCACATTCACAAGATGTCTTGTCAGAGGTGAAGGAAGGGTTTGGTATTCAGATACATTTTTGCCGGGACCGAGGATTGAACCCCGGCCGCCAGCATAGAAGTCTGACACCTGACCCCTAGACCGCCAGGTCACCCTTTCTAGAATATATGGATGGATATTTTTAAGTGGTTTTCCTATGGCAAAAATTTGAAAATTGGCTGCTTCTAGAAACTATTTAGAGTTGTCCACCCACAGCAAATCTTTGGAATTTGTATGTCCTTAAAAGCTTTGAGTGTTCATCTTTGAATTCCTGACATAAGGCAAATATCATGTATCTTTCCCAGATTTTTTCACAAAGCACTAAATACAAAAAAAATTCCCGGTTTTCGTGACCAGTGACCACTCTTAGACAATAGTTATGTGGCCCATTAGTAATTTACAAAACAAATTCCTTAGTATAAATACATATTTTCATCCTAAATGTAATAGATAATACATAAGGATTGTAAAGTCACCGCAGTGTTTCTGTATTTCATCCTGAATGATCAGAGTTTTCAGAGAGATTTTTGATCTTTTTTTTTCTTTTTTCCTTTTTTTCCCCATTAAATCAGCTCCAATAAATAAAGTGAAATGATTTCATTCCTTTGATTTAAAAGTAATCTTTCAGTTTCAGTTCAGTTTGTTCATTAAATGTGACAAGGTTGGAGCTAGCTATCTGTTGTTCACATTGCTGTTATATCAAGATAGTAAGATTAAATGTAAGAATTATGGGCTATTAGTTCAATGAGTGTTCCAGGCAAGGTTTTACAGGGAGTCTTAATTGAGAGGGTGCGTGGAAAAACCGTGGACAAGATTTGAGCTGTACATTGTGGTTTCATGTCAGGTAAGAGTTTCATGGAACAGATATTTGCATTGCTATAAGTGATTGAGAAATGCATGAGTTTAAGGAAGAAAGTGTAATGTGCATTTGTTGAGCTGGAGAAAGCATCATATCAGGTCAAGAGGAGTATGTTGTGGAAAGTTATGATTAAGTATGGTGTGGATGCATGGTCAATTAATGTATGATGGCAGTATATGATAGAAGTAAAGCGTGTGTTAGGGTGGATGGAGCTTTGAGTTAATGGTTTGACACTAAACAGGGTGTTAGACAAGGTAGTGTTGTCTCCATGGTTGTTTAATGTAGTAATGGAGAGTATGAGGGATCATTGTGAAGACGTGGTTGGTGTATAAATGGACAATGTGAATGTGGGAGTGCTGCTATACACAGATGATACCTTATTAATGGCAGAGAATGAAAGTGACTTGTAGAATGCATTACATCATTTGAATGTGGTGACAGGCAGAATATATATTTGTATAAATGTTTTCAAAACTAGGATAGTTTTTGATAAACAGGGCTCAGGAAATGATTGTCAACTTAGTATAAATGGAAAACTGTTAGAACAAGTGAATAATTTGTAAGAATGGAATGATATATGGTGTGATCGACAGATGGGTGACTGTTTATTGGAGAGTAGTTGGATGTTTGTAGACTATTGCAAAGAATGAAACAATATATACAAGTGAGTTAACGCTATCATTGTTGTGTGGATGTGAGGTATGGGTTTGTTAAGAGAAAGAAACACAAGAGCAAGGTGAATGCTATTGGAAGAGAAATCTAAAAAAATGTATGTAGAAAAACTCCTATAAACAGAATCAGTATTGATTGGTGGCTGAAGGAGTACCGTTTGAAAGAGAGTCCAATTGGTCAACATGAAAGAGGCGCCCTAAATTGATTTGAGCGACGAAGCAAATGTATGCATGTATTTATGTACGGAAACTTATGAGATTGATAAAAACTATCAGATTTGCCAACATGTAATTACTAACTCATAAGTATATAATTAATGTTATTTTTTCCACCCTCACACCAAATAAGAAAGTCATTAATAAGCATTTGTTTATACGACACTGGTGTAGTTCTGATGGTAAGAAGCCACCTTTACATTCCTCAAAACAGATGTGTCTGGAGCATGGATGGCACAATTGTCTACAAATAGAAGAATTTTCCTTCCTTCGGCAAGAAATGATGCCTCAAGAGCATGCAGAAGGTTTCTGAAACTCTTACTTCATCCACACTTTCAAGCTGATATAAAAAAAACACCTTGGTTTAGCAGACTTTTCAATAACAATGGGCACTTGTTTGTCTGTGCCATCTCAGTTTGTGCTCAGTAATACAGTCTGTCAGTCCAGCACACTTTTCCGCCATGGTGGGTCTATTCTTTCAATGCAAATGTTCGGTCTTGCAAGCAATTTAAAATTAGACCTATTTCTAGGGGTGTGCGAGTATTCAAAATTTTGAATAACTAACAGCCGAATATTCGATTCGAAACTCCGAGAATAGACGCTCTGAATAGCAAGAGTGAATAGTTGTGTCATAAATCTCTCAAAAGTACCTTCAAGACCAAGAACAAGAACTATGCGTGAGACAAGTGGATATCTTGATAATCTGGTGACCGAGTTAAAAATACTCTTGTCCTTTGTTCAATATGAAGGGAGGGGGGCATACCTATGTTAGCAGAAAGCAAGAGGTCATGGGCTGACTAAGGGTTGTAAGAAGGGGGAGGGTTTTTTATAACGGCTGGTGAATAGACAAACAGTTGGGAGCCACGTGATTCGTTCTCGGTCTACTAGTGAAAGTACTTGCCATGAAAAATTTGGAGAAGGATATAAATAGCTACTCTACCATATTTCACAGCGTGAAAATGAAGGGTGAAGGGCAGTATGGCAAGGTCAACCATTTGAGTGCACCTGTCAGGCTGTTGTTACATGTTAGCGGACAGGGAGGCGACCAAGACAGAGGAGAGATTAAAAGGGGTTTCAAAACTATAGATAACATATAAGGGGTTTCAAACCTAAATATCCAAGCAAAGAGAATATTTAAGGGGTTTCGATCCTAGCTACACAAGCATAGAGAACATTTAAGGGGTGTTAAATCTAAATACCATTTAAAGGTTTTTAATCTAGAAAACATTTAAGGGGGTTCAAGTCTAGATAACATTTAAGTGGGGTGTCAAACCTAGAGAACATTTAAAGGGGCCAAGAACTAGTTTCATCATTCATTACGGTTGTGTTATTTTATTAAATGCATTGTTGTATAATATTAAAGTGGGAGAGGTACAAGCGACACTAGTAATAACATTCAGTATACAGCCAGTCCCTGTGATGAATGGAGTGAAAACGCCACTCTTAGGGTCAGTTGGTGGACTTGGCAGAATAATGTGCAATACCTTCTGGCTCAATGAGGAAAGCAACAGGAAACTACCGCACTCTTAATTTACCTAGTAAACCTTTTAAGTGCTGCCTAGGTTTTTAGCCAACTGTGAAATTGTTTAGGATCCAACCAAACTTTGGGTTGAATACTAATCATCACACAAACAAAAGTAGGCCTTGCCTATTAGAAAATGAGAACTACACTTTGCAATAATAAAAACAATAAAGGAATTAAAATATGACCTTGTTTATTAGACATTAGATCAAAAGCTCCTCTCAAATTCCTGAACTTGTGTTTTAAATTCAATCTTTTTTTATTAATGCCAGCTCAACTAACAATGTTTGAAGTATTATTTTGCATACTTAAATATAAAACCAGATTTTCAATAGGAATTTACTAAATTGAATTATTATTATCACAAATGTAAGGAAAATCTATTATTTGATTTGTACTATTCAGTTTTTGTTCGAAATTTTGATGTTCGAACTGAAATTACTCGATTCAATAAATAATCTTATTTGCATATCTCTACCCATTTAATTTGTATTATAGATGCCTCAAACCTCATACCCTTACAAAAGCTTCGTAAGCCTTTCAAACCAGAGGTCCATAGCGTTGGTGCCCATAGTAGCACTCTCCCCGTCCAATTTCTTAAATATCAGGCCATGGCGTTGCTTGAAGCAAAAGATCCAAATGCTTGAAGACAAAAAGATCTCAATCCCATTGTTGCAACTATTTTGAAAGGTTTCTCCCGTAGAATGCTCCCATCCACAGAAATGCTTGATTCACTGGCCCACTGATACCAGGTAAAGAGGAAAATTTTTCAGCTCACTGTAGATCGACACCTTGCCTATCTTCTTTTCTTTCGATGATGTACCACACTTATCAGCCTGCACTATGATCTCCTTTTCCTTGAAAATAATCACGTTATAAGTATCTAGAGGAAGACGTAGTCGCTTAGCTGCGTCAATCCTCATCTCTGATGGGCAGTTGCTCTTCTAAAGTCCTAACTTGTTTCACAGGTCGAGCAAAGCGAGAAAATTTGTTTATTAAAAGAAAATGATGACTAAAATAATAATAATAATCCTTGTTGAGGATTTAACAGATGTGATGAAATGCATATTCATCTAGAAGAAAGCACGAAGTGAAATGAGTCACACTATCATACAAGCAGGCTTTCCCAGTCAGATGAGGCTCTCACCATGCCCCATTCCATCCAGACCATTTTTTAAATGTTAAAACACTCGCATATAGCTTGCTACACCATAATGAAAGCCTTAATCGCTGTTATTACTACTAATCATACCAACATGTGTATGTGTGTCTTTTTTAGAGACAGTAGATCTTGAATTAACATTCTTAGGGACTAAAAATACTGAGCAAAAGACGAGAAAAAAAACAATAAATCAAGGAACTTGATGTGGGCTTTATTTATATTTTTTAAATAATAGGATTTGTTCAGGGACCATAGAAATTGAACACTGGATCAGGGAAAACGATAAAACCAGTAACAATAGATCAAGGTTTCACTGTGATCTATGACTACTTCTTTGTCAACTTTATTAGCATTATTACATAATTTTAAAGATGTAATAGCCATTTTTCTGATATAAATTTAGTTTAGATTTTAATTATAAAAATATACTCACCATTAGGTGAAAAATCTGGTGTCTTAAAGGAATTTTGTGGTAAACTAACATCTCCATCTATTATTCTGTAATCTACGCTGTACAACTGGCAGTCAATTTCATATTCATCTTCATCACATTGAACCTAAAACCAAAGAATATATATAATGTAACATACTCAAAGAGAATTTTATTTTTTAATTTTAATAACATTAT
Source organism: Timema douglasi (assembly GCA_901482245.1). Classification (NCBI taxonomy): domain Eukaryota; kingdom Metazoa; phylum Arthropoda; class Insecta; order Phasmatodea; family Timematidae; genus Timema; species Timema douglasi. The sequence continues at coordinate 144,830 of CABEEJ010000624.1, forward strand.
GTTGTCTTCTTTAGACAATATCACATGATTCACACATCTAACACAATCCTCCTCTCCTTAGTTTACCGCTCCTAGAGCATGCACATTGGGGTGAGCGCTACAATACTTGTATATTAGGTAAAACACAAACAATTAAGCTTAATTTGGAAACATTATCTAATGACTATGCTTGTCAGAAAATTTGACAATATACTGCCAGGCTATTTTTTTTTTTACGGTGGTTGGAAAATGAAAGACCATTAAAACCTATTAAATTTTATTAGTATATTATACTCATTTTATGAGAAACCACTAATCCTACAGCATGTTTCTAAATTATTATCTATCAATTCACCCAGTCATTTGCAGACAATCCAGAATACATTGCTAAGGAACACAATGTTACCATTTAGATGATGTAAAGAAAAACAAAGTGACTAATAATGTACTAAATATTATGATAAAGTGTCAGCCTTAGGTGGTCTGATAAAAAAATTGACTGTCAGCCACCATATGGAAGATATTGGTATAGAAGAAATGAAATATAACAGAATTAAAATGTGTGAAACAATATGAGAATGTGAGGATACAATTTTGGTAAACCGTATTTAATTCTTTGTGTAAGAAAACTTTCATCCACCATTTATATTTCCCAAGGGAATCTCAAACTCTGCTCCCTGTACAAGAACCTATGCCATGTGTAAATTATTAAGTGTCATTATGGATCAGAATCTATTGACTTAAAATTCATAGTCTTAACACTACATGTAATAATAACACTTTCCTTGGTCCACCTGTGGATAGTAAGAACCAAATATGGAAACCTGATAGTCCAAAATATTACCATAACAACTACTTTTTATAGTTTTGAAATGCTAGGATTTGGCACCGTCAATTTTGGCAGATAGTATCAATAATTACAAAAAATTTTAATTATACTCTTTCTTGGTCAACTTTAAAAAGTTTTTTTTTTAAACTATCTTCCCATCCTAATTCAATTATTTGTTTGTCAGTGTTAATTTGCTTTGGCCTTTGCTGACTAAAATAAGGATATGTAGGAGTGGTGTAGTAGGAAGGGCGGGAAAATTGGGGAATGTGAAGTGCCCTCTATTAAATTTTAATAATCAGACTTGCCTAATGAGGAAAGTAAAAATGAATAAGCAATTAGGGATGTTGGGAGACTATAGGTGCTTTGACGGCTTAGTAAACTTGAATCACTGACCAAGCATATATACTATATGACAACTAGAAAAGTTACTAGATCTACTTTCACATATTCATACTTCAAGTTATGTGATGTGTAGATGTTACTTCTGAAATGAGTTACAAGTAACAAGCGCGATCAAATGGGAGAACACTCACCCTCTGCCCAGTTGAACTCTAACTCCGGAGCACATGTGCCACAACCTCCTCTCCCTAACACAATATTCCAGACTAATTGCAGAGATGATTCAACTGTCTGCTCATGAAGAAAGCCACGCCCAGAAAGAAAAAGTTAAGTCACTACGCACATCTAATCTTCGTTTCCGCCGCCTGGGCAGTTCCAGCGCTTTCTACAAGTCCCTAGAGTTTTAATAAACCTTCCCAGAGCTGTTCTGTTTCCTCCCTTCCACTTCATTTTCCCCTCCTTTTTCCCTCTCTCTGTGGGCATGTCATGGTTACATGTTTGCTATATATTGTGGTGGTTCGTTTGTATCATCACTCATTGTATCACTGGCTTACTAAGGTGAGAGCACCGAATTAGGCTTGGACTTAATTATATTCATCAAAATTCTATTTTGGCTTAAAATGGGGGTAATCTCTTGAAAATTGTTGTTTCGGATTTGTAAACTTTAATTGTTAACTTTGGGGTTTCAGCATGGTTAATTTGTAAAAACGATTTATTTCTATTTAATTGTTCAGGGAACCAAATCTTTGTTCATAAGTGAACCTTGTTTCTATTCTCACAGCCAGGCAGCTAGCTTAGAGTAGCACTCTTACCACCTTTCTATTCAATCCTTTGCATCATTAGTAAATGGATATATTTCAGGGATGCAGGTTTTGACACCTTTTTTTTCTTTTATTATTATATGAGGAGCACTCACTTGTATGTAACTATGGTTACCTTGGCTGCCTTAATCAATGCAATAGGAAGATGACCATAGCATATTTGGGTGGTTTTTGTATGAGTCTATCTCTATGGGATACATTGCTAGACAGGGTACTTAAATTGACACTGTCTTTATTTAATGTACGATGCATGCTAACTTATTAGTGGTAGTAAGACATTTTCCTCAATGTTGTATCTTGTTTCACGCTGCTCTATAACGTCATTAGACAGAGCATTAGCCCAGGAGGCAAGCAAACTTTACTATGAATTTATTATATGATCTGGGGATCCTAGTCATTACTGTGCCCGGGGCATTTATTTACGCCATTAATGGTGGGCTTGATTGATAGTATTGTCATTACCTCAGAGTGCTTTAGGAAATATACATTTATTTTAGTATTGTAATGTCTTTGTGCAATATTAATATCCTCATTGTCTAGTGAACTTCGTGTATTTTCTTACGGCGTCTTCTCATTTATTTTGGCCTTAGGCGGTTGGCGAACTAGTGTATATTTATGGGGATGCCTTATTGATTATTAATGTTTCTCACATCTATTCTAGTTTCTTGATGACAGGGAGGTCGGGTTTAATTATGAGTGGGTGTACTGAGTGGAGAACCATTTAGGAAAAAACATTCTTAATACACCAGATCGAGATTTGAACCTCGATCTCCCAGTCATCAAGTCTAGTATACCGCGAGAGTAGTGCTTTAGACCATGGAGCCAGCGAAGCGAGTTTCAATATAAGTGAGTTAGTGAAAATCTTTTGTCTACAATCAGATTAATTTAGTTAAAGAATTTAAATCTCAATTTTATAACTATTTCAGTGGTTGTGTTTATAAGCAACATGGATGCAGATTTTAAATTTTACTTCCACACATTGGATTAAAATAAATAAATTTTCTGCAGCTTAATTGTATTTTAATGACTTACTCCGCAATAAGCAGTAGAATTATAAATATACAATAGGTTTTATATAAATAATGAAATCAACCGATTCAATAAATTGACCAAAATAAAATAAAAACTAATTTAATAGGTGACAAAATATATGTATAGAATTGAAATATTAATATAATATATAAGTAAAGGTATGAAAACAATTGGTGTGTGTGTGTGAAATTATAATCAGAAGTGTAATACTATAAATATATAAAATATGTATGAAACAATATAATGAATTAACAGAATGAAATAATTTTCAGTAAAAAGTATTTGCAATTGCAAACCAAATAAATTGTTTGTAATAAATTAAATTGAGTGAATGTAAAAATTATATATTATTATTATCTTACTACCTGTTCGGGCTATACGCACTTACGCTAATGTGTAATGGTAGGGTGATTGTGATATGAAAATGGAAAACCTACAGTTTAACGTGGAATCCGAAACACGGTGGAGGCCTGGCATTCCCCACATTTACAAGTTGTGATTAATAAACTTCTTGTCAGAGGTGAAGGAAGGGTTTGGTAAATAGATAAATCTGTGCCGGGACAGGAGATTGAACCCCGGACCCCCAGCACAGAAGTCCGACACCTTACCCCTAGACCACCAGGTCACCGGCAAAAAATGATATAAATTAGAAAATAAATACGTTAAATATTTGATCAATTTACTGTTCAATCTTTTAATTCGAAATAATATCAATTTAATGCAACACACCTCACACTTGTTTTTAAAAACTTGAACTTATAAGACCCGCTTCAATGCCCGAATGGTTTAAGTCAGTGATGGGCAAGCTTTTCGGAAAGTGGACCAAAAGGAAAAAAAAAAGGCGGGATGGTCAACACAGTTTATTAAAAAGTTACAATAATACATTTTACAAAACTATTCTACAATGTAGTCATATTAATTAATAAATGTATTTGTACTATAATGATATATAATTCTAATAAAGTATGAGTTGTCTATATTATTTAAAAAATACTTTAATAAAACAGGAACTTAGCACTACTTAAATGAAAGAGTGTATGATGTATCAAACTGTGACTGTTTTTTTTTTAAATGTATAGTCAGGTTGCAACTGGGAGAAGGTGACTCAGAAATGAAGCTAAGAGGTCATCTGTCAGTCTGTTACTAACATTATTTTTTTGAAGTTCCGTGGTGGAAAAAACTCTCTCTCTCTCACACACACACACACACACTCACTCACACTCTCACACACACTCACTCTCTCTTTCTCTCACTCACACTCACACACTCTCTCTCTCTCTCTCTCACACACACACATATATATATATGACAATGCAAATCTGGGACATTGAGAAACAACTGCTTTAATGGAATGTTACATTGCAGTCCAATTAATTCAAGCTGAATGTCTGGTTTCAATGTTTTTGATCCTCAATAAACAACATAAGGCACTGAATATATCTAAGTCTGGTTCAATGTTTTTGAAGTCTTGATACTGCCATTTAAATTCACCATTAAGTCTTCTCACGCTGCCTTCAATCACAGGTGCGGTTTATTTTAACTTTGGGAAGTAGGATAAGTCATTCTTAGCTAGCTGATTAGGAAAGAGTAAGAGTTGAATTTTAAACCATCTCAAATGACCCCAAGTTTAATCCAGAAAATGATTTCTTCCTTGTAACTTCACATTCAATTTGTTCATGTGGAAGAAAGATCTGTGAAAAACGCAAAGTCCAAAATCCATGTAGTATCTTTCAACATTTTACACTCTTCAACCTAAGTCTCTCATGCATGAATGAGACTATTTCCTCTTTCAGGGTGTCTACCTGACTATAGTTTTGAAATTCCAGTATATTTCCAGTATTTTTTTAATTTTATTTTTAAGAAATCCAGTATATATGAAAGGTACTCTGAGACAAACAATCCCTATTTCAAAATCATAAAATGATAGAAAAATAGGGTTTGCCTAGGTCTGTCATAGTTAAACATTTTTTACATCAAGAATCAAGTGTATTGACGTGTATATTCTTGTATATACTAAGGATGGGAACCTAGAACCTACAAGGAGTATTCATGGATTCAGGACTCATATCATAATCATTTTTTTAAATAGGTACTAGGTTTGAGTTATTTTTTAAAGGTATTTAAATAGTTTCTTGTGGTTAAAACCAAAATAGTGATAGGAAAACCCTAACAACCAAACCCCAGATCATTAATTTACCATTTAATGTAAACAAAATCAGAAGTGAAGGAAAAAATCCTTGTTATTGGGAAAGTTAAACACTTATGCTTACAAGATTTTCTCAAATTCGAGTTCTTATTAGAGATTTGGAGGCAAAATGAAGTTTCCAGGGTGTCCAGCCAAACTATATTTGTAAATTCCCTGACTTTTCCAGGTTTTCCAGACCCAATTTACTTTTTTCCAGACCACTCACTATACATCGATATTAAGAATATTATGAAAATAATTTTTTAAGATTATAGATTAATTAAGTATGTTTTTCTAGATACATACACATTCTGAAATTGTGTCACTCAATAAAGAGATTAAATGATTTCTGCCTCCAGGTAAATTGACTATTTTAAGTTAAAAATAGATTTAAAATAGTTGCAGGACAGTCATTCTTAGTTCCTTCTACATAAGATGTAGACCTAATCAAATTTTGCGCATGACTCTACTTTGGCTAAAGGCCCAAAACTCACTTGTTGACCTTTGAGAAGTAATATTAGTCTGATCAACAGGGAAAATGGTGTGAAAGTGATTCTAGCTAGGTATTAACTGGGGAAAAAAAGTATTATTTTGACTATTGTGAATCAAATTATGAAGCTTCTTATAGACAAATGTAAAAATTCCAGAAATTTAATAAAAATCCCTGACTTTTCCATGACTTTTCCCTGACCAAGCAAATTCCCTGACAATTCCCTGTTTTCCAGGTTTTCCAGGTCGCTGGACACCCTGGTTTCAGATTTGAAAAAGGTGGATTTTAAATACACATGCATGCATGCACACACACACACACACACACACACACACACACACATTTTTTTTAATGACCTATATCACTGTCGACCTTGGTGGTCTTGGGGTAAAGTGCTCGCCTCAGGACCCGATGTTTGTGGGTTTGAACCCTAGAGGGGTCGAAGGATTTTTCTTGAGCGAGAAAAAATCATAGCTCAACATACTTCGAGGGGAAGTAAAGTCATCTGTTCCATGTGGCATGTATAATAACCCTGGAAAGTATGTGAAAATACCTCTCCTGGCAAAATTGATAAGTCATTTCACCTCACTCGTAGAACTTTAGAGGTACAAGTAATCAGCATTGGTGGCACAACTTCAGAGAATGATTACAGACAAGGAGTTTACCCTACCACAAAAACTAGCTATTGTCCTCACAAACCTTTGACAGTTGATACTTTCCACAAGTTATATTTTTGATATTGAATTTGTTTAATAAACATATAGTAATAAGGATACAGAATCTTCAATGAAAAATAACCAACAAATATTATGTTGTTAAAAATTATTTAGAAATAAAGAAAATTTCAGTTACCTAAAATAATTATGAGAGTGAGATGATTAAACAAAGAAAAATTAAAATATACAAAAGTTAAATTCCATTCAACCACAAAACTTTTTCAATTTTTGCATTTCATGTTCTATAACTTCTGCCTATTCCTTTGCTTTCTGCAAAACTGTTCTTTACACTTCTATTTTTTTCTTTTCTTCAAATGCTGTTTTTCTCTTTGGACTTAAGTCTACTTCAATCATTTCTTCTTATCAAGTGTTTCTTTCCTTATTCCTGATGCATTCCTCACAGTATGAATTATCTTTTTTGAAATGGTCATATTTAGAATTAGAAGTCCACAGGCTGCAGTGACTGCATCATAAGTTACATGTTGAGCAATAAGGCTGTCCTTATGAAGGTTTCCAAACAGACATTCTTTATTCACAGAAAAACTTCACTCAACAGCAGCATTGTTATGGAAGAGAACAATATTCTTTTAGTGAAATATTGTAGTTCCTGGGATGCATTTACTCTAGAAAAAATATTCATGAATAATGTATCAAGCTGGTCACCCCTTGAAGTGAATTACTTAAGGTAGTCAATAACTTCTTGATTTGATACAAAGTCCAAGTAGTCTATTTTTACAACATCAGCTTGCAGGCTAGAGTTGTTTCTTATGTAGTAGGACTTATAATACAGAAGTTATCCTATAGGTCCTAACAAATGGATTGAGCATGACTGCGGGAGAGAGCCAAATAGCACCCTTGGCAATTTTGTAGGAGAGAGGACACTTATATAAAAGTTTGCTGCAGAGATCAACTAGGAATTTTTGACAATCTCCTCTGAACTGAAGTATTTTTATGTCTTTAATTCCTTTCAAAGCTGCTGATGCTGCGAACCCAATATCTACAGTAGGGAGTGATTTCATGTTGGATTGTTTCTTTAAATCAACAGCTAACAATTTTTTGGAAGTATTTTCTGAACTCATTACATCACATTTTACAATTTTATTCACCAAGTGATCAAATAGTTTATTTGGGTCTGGAAACATAAATGCCAATAGAGGTGTATTGCTCTGATATTCGAAGATAAATTGCTACAACTAGAGCTAAACTGACAGCATGAATCCCAACTTTGATGTCAAAAGTTGATCCTTCACAAAAGTGCTTATTGTTTGAAAATTATCAGATTTTGGAGGATGCTTGTTAGAATAAAAATACTGTTTTAAATACGGCAGCATTGACATTGATCTCTCTAACACCTTTGAGTTTTTACACATCTAATAGAACAAAACTTCATTGTGAAAAGAAAAGATACTATTATTATTTGATAGTTTCCATGTCTTGGTGGAAAATCTTTAAATATATAATATAGTGAGCGCAAAAACTCGTTAATAGTTCAACTAGAGTTAGCATGTGCTTTTTTGTAAGCATCATGGACAATGTGTAAAGAACAAGTTCCAAATTCCACTAACTCAGGATCTTGTGGAGAATCTTCCTCCAAGTAACTTTTGAGAGCACTTAAAAATTTGAGGTTTACATTTGGTCCATCCATGGAAACTAAAAGCATTCTCTTAAGATCCAAGCCCTTGTCTTTTAGTGCAGGTATAAAGTTCATTAATATATCTTGAGCTATTGCATGACCTAAAAAGCAGGAAGATAAATATCTTGTATGAATTTCATTTTCCCTCCAGAAGCAAACAACAACATCCATCTGGGTCTTCTGAGCGACAGTATTTATGCTCTCATCAAATGAAATACAATAAAATGAGCATTGTTTAACCATATTTGCAAGATCACTTTTGAAAAAACGACCTAGTTCATACACGATGAGATATCAAAGTTTAATTTATGCTTTTGAAATTTCTGGGCAATATCACTATCGGAAAACATTTAAAAATATCACTACAAGCAAAAAAACTTCTAGCAGAAGAATAAGAATCATTACTTGATTAATAGACCACTATTTCAGCACGATTAACTTTGACAAGGAAGCTCTGAACCGAACTAGTTCTAGTTTCATATTTCAAAACTACTTTATGGTCATCAGTACTAAAATGTACATCTTCATGAAGGTCTACAGATGACACTGGAGTTTTGGCCGTAGTGATAGTGACATAATATGAAAGACAAAAGACATAAAGGTAAAAGATCTCAATCTAGCTTAACTATGGTGTAATTTTTTTATTCTTTTCTCTTTTAATATTTGAATTATGAGAAAATATCACAGAGAAAGTAGCCAGTTCAAACACTTCTCTTACCAATCAGTTTATGGAAATAAGTATTCTTTGAGAAATTATGAAATTATTTTGTTTTAGCGCAGTTGGTAAAATTTATTTTTCAGGCTATTTCAGGATAAAAATAGACAATAATGACGTCTTCAGTGTTAATTTGCATTTAAATCAACAAAATTTACCACATCTCACATCTAAAAGACAAAATGATCAATTTTGTGAAAAGATTTTAGTTTTTGTTTTATTTGGCAAATGTATTACTACATAAAATATGCTAAAATGGTATTTAAATGTTTGATTTTAATTTTAATGTGCTGAGTAAAAGTTCATAAAATTACATCTTGCGGTTTCCGTGTCTCTAGTTTGTGAGCAAGCCCTAAAGCTTGAATAGCATTAATAACATTAATTAAAAAATGTTGGCAGCCAGTCCCCAACTATTAACGGTTACCCTCAACCAAACGTTAAAATTTCAATTTCATGGATAGTTTGTGTATTATTTCATCTCTAAACAATGCTCACTAATCTATGAAATAGAAATAAATATGGGTGCAAAATGCATTATTTTCTAAACACATTTTCAACTGAATTTGGAATCCTTCGCAAGCCCCAATGAACATGTCTGAGGGTTGCATCTGGCCCGCATGTCATACTTTGTCCACCACGGGTCTAAAGCATCGCCCTTATGTTAGAATGGTGTGTTGATAACAGTGAGATCAGGGTTTGAATCCTGTGAGGGTCTACGGAGAGTGATTTTTCCTAAATGGTTTCCCACTCTTCCTCTACACAGATGTGGTTAGATTAAGTCTAAAATGGCTCCGTCCTCATCCCTAACCCATTAGAGTAATTATCAAATACATGTATAAACTGAACAAATTCCCTTTAATTATATAGTTATAATTTTAATGTCTAATGCAGAGCAAGTAAATGCAATACAATAGGCTGCTGAACATATCTTTACTTTAATCTTTCTTAAACTAATAAAATTCTTACTAAAACAAAATTATTTTAAAATTCAAATGTTATCGTATGCTTTCTAAAACTACAGCACCTTGTAATTTGATGGAAGGAGTGATAGAAAAATACATACCCGAATTTCATCTGCCAATTCTTCTGACAAGCCATCTATTCCAAGAACTACGAGATTCAACTGATTATTGTCTGAATTGAGAAGCCACTGACTGTTATGGTTCCAAGAAGAAGGTCTGAAATTAAGCAAGAAAAGACATATCAGTTTAATTACAGAAGCTATAGCACGATTTTGGTAGGAATAACAATATTTGCTGGTTATTAAAGTTACTATAAAACTTAAAACTACCATACCACAAGTCATGTTATCTGCAGCTGTCACTTTAGATATATATTATCAATACCTATAAAATAACACAAATTATATAAAATTTTATCAATGTGATTACAAAGAAATATGTTTGAATTTTCTAAACTGTTCTTCCAACCAAAATCAGGGTATACTTCCAAGTTGGGCTAGAAAAATGAGGAACAGGCAATAATGTATACAAGGCTAGTTTTAATGTGCATGTTCCATTTAAAAATTTTATTTGCAACTGTTCACAAAATGTTTTTTTCTTCAGCGGAATCTTAATAACCTGTTTCCTGGTTGTAGCACAGGTTCTTTTTCCACCTTTATTTTTTTTTTCAATAATTTTCCAATCTGGTCTAGGCTCTTATATAGTTGGTCTTCCCCAGAAGTGATCCTTCTTCACTAGCTTGTCCAACCCAGGTAATTTTATTTCCCTGGTACCCTCTACCCCTGACACTCCTGGTTCACACCATTTCTGGGATTCTCCATGCACTCTCCAGTGGTGGCGAGCATCCCCCTATCAGTCTCCCAGAAAGGTGTCCTATCAGAGATAGCGCTCGGCCTACTTCTAACAACCACTTGGACCCTAGCATAAATTAGACTAAACTAAACTAACCTAAAAAATATTTAATTAATCTACACTACTACTATCTTACTTATTGTCAGGATTGCCGAATTTCATTTCTTATCTGATTCTGGCTCATTCCTGCGCTAATGGTCGTACAGAGAGGATGCATAGCCTCCGCTCTTCTCAGCCATTTATCTCAGGGGATCCGATGGATTGGCCCAGCCGTGTTTGTTTCCATACACGCCAAGCCTCTTGTACAGGTACATTTCCCTTGATCTTCTATATCCTGGTTTTGATTTCTACCACCCACATCTCGGCTTGCAGGCTCTTCCAACATTTACACATCAGGCATCACCACTTGCCTTTTACTGCAGGTGGTCCCAATCTAATCTCTTCTTCCTCTTCATTGAGCCAATTCTAGTTTATTTTCTACTCCCCAATTTAGGAGCATATTTTCCTTCTCTGATATTTCACCTATACTCAAGTCGCTGGTATGTCTCTAACCGCTTCCTGTTACTCTAACTCAATTCCTTGTACTTTACTTCTTACATTCTTTGCCATATACTTCGCCCTCTTCATTTCTGACATCAAGTTCACCGTGGAGTCTGGGTATCCCCATCCATCCTGATCCCTTAACATGTCCCACGCCTGTCATCCTTGAATTCTTTTCTGTATAGTCTCCTTATATCTATTGTCAAGCCACAATATAGCACCAGGTGCTCAGGTGTATCTTCGTTCCTGCATTCACAGTCCTTGGTATCTACCAGGCCCAACCCATATAATGTGGCCCTGTATGATCCCTTTCCGGTAAGGGAAAAATTGGTGCGCTCTTCTGCCAGTAGTGCTTGCGTCCCAATCTTCCTGCCACTCATCGTGTAACGCCAAAGCAAATCCATCTGCCGTGGCTGTTCCTCTTTTCGTTAAGTTGCTTTACCTTACCAACATCACCCTTCTTAAGCCAATAGAGGGCCCCTCTCTTCCTTAATTGCAAGTTCAGTGGGCATATACCAAGATTCACACATAACGAGTCTGTGGACGTTCTATATGCTCTGGTTAATCTCAGTAAGATTGTTCTCTGAAGCCTTCTCAAAAAGTTAGCAATTACCTTCCTTTTGAGTCTAAATGCCCAGGTGCTGGCACCATATCCCACTATGGAGAGGAGAATAGTCTGATGATATGTGTTTATGAGGGTCATAGGCCATTGAAAGCGCCTTTTCCCTATACTTATAATCCTGTTATGACCCTCATTGTCTTAGCACAAAATTTTTCCCCGTGCTCTGTGAAGTTCCTTTTATCATCCAGCGTAGCCCTCAGGTAGCTGTTGGATCCACTTCTCGGTATTTTAAGTCCCTCTACATTTTGATCAGATCTCTTTTTACAATCCCATTAACACTATGTATGTAGTCTTAGCCGGCGCCATCTTCAATTTGACACTACTGCACCAGGTACTCAAGCTTTCCATCACTTAGTTGCATTTCCCTTCAATAATATGACTTGAGTTTCCACACACTATAATTAACAAGTCGTCAGCGAAGGCAACAAACCCTATCGTCTCGGGGAGAGAGCTTCTAGCTCAGTCAGACCTGGCTCCATACCTAAGTCTCAGAAGACCGGCCCACATACCGATCGCTGGAAACATACCGTTGTAAGAATATTTTCCACTTTCCCTCCTGGACATCTCAGGGTGACGTATCTGTTTCTGCAATAGTCCCTCAGACTCCTAAACAAGTTCTTAGGAAACCTTAACTCTCTGAAACTAGAAAATAACGAAGGCCACCATAGATTATCAAAAGTCCCCCACCCCCAAGATTTTCACGAAGATTCCCACGACATGTTTATTTATCGCAAGATCGACCAGGCTCATAGCCCTCGCAAACCTCATCCTTTGTACACCTTCCCTTCCGAAAGCCATACTGTCGCTTGTCCATTCCTACCCGCTCTCTATGTCTCAATATGCTATCACACAGAACCTTCTCTTGAAGTTTCCCACAAATATTCAGCAGGCAGATTGGCTGGTATGACTTTGCGAGTTGCGGGTCCTTGTACTTCCCCTTACTTAGCACTATTACCTTACTCTATTTACAGATGTCAGGGACCTTACCTTGAGCGAGGCATTCGTTTATGAGTAATTCTAAGGGAGATATTTCCACTTTTGTCTGCAGTAGCATTTCTGCCATTATTCTGTCTGGACCGGGTGCTTTCTTTTTCCTTAAGGAGTCTATAAGCTTACTCATCTCTTCCATCCTCACAGGTTTGGCATCCATATTTTGTTCATACTCTACATCCAGCAGTCTTCTCAATTTTATCTGTTGCAAAATTCCACCTTCCAGATGAACATCAGGGAGGAGGGCTTCCATCAGGAGCTCAGTGGTGTCTTGCCAGAAGGTGGTTGTAGTTCTGTTTAATCTTCTTAGCATGAACAGGGATGAGGGTGGTCTTATTTTACCTGAAGCTATTTTGTACGAGATTCCCCACGAGTTTGTTTCTAATTCCCCCTTGACAAATTCTTACCAGCTATCCTTTTTAACTGCTTCTATACTCATTTTGTATTCAGCTATCTTGTTCCTATAGATGGTCAACCATAAATTTCTACCTACAGGATCATCACACCTTTGGTATCTTCTTCTCTGCTTCCTGATTTCCTCCTGTAGTCTCTGCAGTCGGTCATTCCAACCAAGGTCTGTTCCCCACTTTCTTGTATTCCTTCTGAGTTAGTAGGCCTTCCTCATGGCCTCCTGCAGGGCCCACATCAAATCCTTTGCCTTTTGATTTATATTATCATCTCTCTCCACTATCGTTGGCATCTCTACTAACTCCTTCAGCTTATCCCAGTCAGCACGGCCAAGTCATATTTTTGTTGTGTGCACTTTTCCATTTGATTATTGTTCCCTGCAGTGGTCAGCTCAAAGATTATCAAATTGTGGTCAATTATGTTGCATTTTCCACTACTCTCCATCCATTAATCAGCTCCACTGCCTCAAGGTTACATAGGGTAATGTCGTTGGTAGATGCTCTGGCCCTCCCCGCATAAGTTGGCAGGTTATCTGGTTAGTTTACCACCTCAAGTCTTAGGGAGCCAATCAGCTATTCAAGTGTGGTTCCTTTTCTATCTGGTCTTGGGTAGTGATTCTTATCTTTCCTCCTGGCTCTCTCGCTATACCACATTGGGGATTTGACTTTTGCATCAGCAGTGCATACTTTAGGTGTTCCATTATATCCAGTAAAGGCCATCTCCAGTTCTTCCAGGTATGGCCCTATAGTGAAAATACATGTTTAATAGTATGCACCTACTCACGTGTTTCCTTATTTCCACACGTCATATGTTCAATGTTCATCTGATTTATTTTAGTAATTGTTACACCATTGTTGAACAGGATAGTTGCGCTCATAGGTTTATTACCAGTGGAAATTACCCTAGTTGTTACAGTCATGTGTGGGAAATTCCCTCTCATTGAATATGGTTCTTGTACGCACACGATATCTAGCCTCATTTCCTCTGC
>CABEEJ010000624.1:158943-197669 GCA_901482245.1 Timema douglasi
GCCCACGTATCTCATGGAGCACAGTCACACTTCTCATAATATATGGGGTTTGAAAAGGAAAATTAACAATAGGAATTGTCCAGCTCGCTAGATCATTATCATCATCATCAACAATTACCATTTCCAGCCTGTTGCCGAGTTTGGTAAAATGCCTCCATCTTCCTCTTAATTTTCATCCATTATTCTCTCGTTTGCACAGGTGTCCAGCTCACTAGGTACAAGCTGTATATCTAGTCATGAATGGACTATTTGATACATTCCAAAAAAATGACAATCAACCCAAAATATTACTTAAAAAAGAGTCTAACATTTAAGCCATAATAAGTTTTTCTTTAACTCCCAAAAATTACTATGCAGCTGATTAAGAGCAAACTTGGTTTAAGACAATTATAATCATGATAGTCTTGTGAATCTTAATTCCTGTGACAAGATAGCATTCAATAACTAACAAAAAGCTATGAGCTGCATTTAACTCTCAATAAAAAATATAATATTGAATTATCGATGTTTAACACAAGGGTATCAATGACTAAGTTCAAGGGTTAGGGATGAGGAAAATATAATTTAGAGCAAAGGTGTGCACATTTTTTTGGCGGGGGAGTGGTAAATCCTTTTGAAAAACCCAATCTCAGTACCTTCAAACTCGCCATTGGCAACCCAAACCCAGTCTATTGAGGGTAGATGTCTGGGACTGTAAAGTTAATTTTTTGTTATTTTAAATATTTTATTTTAATATAGGAAATAATTTTTTTTTATTTATTTATGGCATAAGTTGTTAGTTTAGTGAAGTTAGTTAAAATGATATACTAATAATTTAAAATGTGTTTCACAAAGAGCCCAGACACAATATTTATATATAATAATCAGAATACATATTTTAGAAAGGGTCTAGCCATAATAAAGGGTTAAATAAATCAATCAAAGATATACAGTAAAACAGTGTGAAGGATGGCATTCAAAATTGTATTATAAAAAATTACAATATAAAAAATAGAAAGCATGGATTCACTTTGAATGTACACATATTCTTCTTTCCAATTGGCTGTATGCATTGCTTAACTGATCAATGATGTTTGACAAATAATAATCCATTATCAACTAGTAGTTCAATTGCACTAATTATCCAAAGGTGAATAAAAATTACATCAATTAGAAGATTTTAAGAGTTTGTAGAAAGCTGTATACCCTTAGTTTATATTCAAGATCTCAAAAATATTTTATGTCGGGAGCAACTCATTCTTGTTACAAAACAACAGATATAGCAGGTTTCGGTGTTAAATTATTTAGAGATATTAAATAATTGAATATTGATATGATTTAAGGTTTAAATAATTGTTTGCCAAACTTAATATTTATTTGGGCTCATATGATTTGACAATGTTGGGGAAATTGTTCATTGCAATGGAGGAAAATTGGGTAAGGGCAGGGCCTCTTGGATCAATCAAAGATATGTGTATTTTCTAAAGGTGATAGGTGTAAGAGGAAATTGTGTATAAGAATCAGAGACACTATTTGTTGATTAGTTAACCTATATGTTTAGGGTCACCTGAATAAATAAATTACCTGTGTGCTTTTGTGCCTAAAATACGTTCTATTAGTGCATCCATACAATTAGGAAATGCTGGACAGTGTTCTCTGATTGGGCAGTGAACAAATCCCAAATGTTGAAATAGCATCAGTTTTCTATCTTGATCCAAACGATCCAAGGCTTTGTACCTACAAAGACAATTTCAAAGTGATATTAACCTTACAAACCACTATAATTTATAAAAACTTTCTTGAAAACCTGTGCACAAGAGTTCAATGATAACAAAATTGTAAATTATAACAATGAATAAATATTTAAAGTGATAATGAGAGTAACCAAACATTATATAGTGGTCATATTTGAGTTGATATTCAGATATGATAAAACTAATATAAAAAATAAACCCTAACAATATATCAAAAACTTTACCAAGATTTTTTCATAAAAGCCTAGGTCACAGACAAGGAAAAAAACAGAGACATAATAAAACGTGTTGCAGTCCTTTTTGAGAATTTACTCCTTGAATGTTGTGATCACTAAGTGCTGCCCCCAGTGACTTAAAAATCAAATAAGTATTTTATTTTATATGCAAAACCAAACGAGTCTTTTTTTCCGACTCACTTTAAACTCGAATTTACTAGAAGGCAGATGCAAAATATGAGCTCCTCGATTAAACCAGTTGGCTATCCACCCTATCACCGAGCAAGCTTCAGGCAGCGCCCTCCCTATTTCTAACCCCACCCCTAGTCACTATTGACTGCATATTATGAAGAAAGCTTGAAATACAAGGGAATGACTGTCTGCTGCAATTATAATTGTTAAGGAGCACTGAGAAGAACTCAAAGCGCTTAGAAATCCCCAATTATTTAAGAAGTGGTAATATATTTTTTAATATTGTTTTCAACATGAAATAAAGCCAAAATTTCTGACCAGTTAAAAAGTTTAAATGTAATTAAAAATGGTTTTTAATGTTTATTATGTTATATATAACTGTATAAAACAATCCCATAAATTGTGACCCTATCAAAATATGACTTTATACGATAGAGGAAAGCTAGATATAGATTTTGAACCTTTTGCTTTAATCTTAGAAGTACACATTTACATGAAAAGAGTTTTTTAACTTTAAACTCAAAATTCAAACTTTCTAAAAAGTCAGAGAAACTTTATTATAATTTTTGCCAACATTTTGTTGTTAAATAATCGGAGATTTCTGAACGTCTGAATGCAACTTAGTAATCTCTCCCTTAACAACTTTGAATATCCCTAACTTGGATAATTTTTGAACACGTCTTTAGTAAATCACACTTTTTTATTCAAAGTATGAAATTAATTGTTTTAAAATCATAACTATATGTTTAGAAACCATTATTTTTGTAATTTTTCTATTAAAAAATGTACTAAACATAAGTTTCTAAAAAGTTTGTTCATTTAAAGTCATCTCTGTTGATATTTATAGTACATTCTAGTACCAGTATATACAAATAGTGATTATATTTCATATGAAGATAAGGTTAAAAATATTAATTTAATTAAAATGACTTAACAATTGTTTGAAAAAAGAATTAGAATCCACAACTTTGAAAAATTAGTATCCCAACCATTCTTAAGCCAAACAAAACAAACTATATATGAACTTTATCGAGACTAATCCGATTATAATAAATTACATTTAAGATATTAGGGACTACTTTTAATCACTTTCAACCCGGTTTAAATAAGACTAGAGAATCATCTATAAACAAAGTATTAAACTTAACAAGCTTTGCCGATCTTCCAACTACTGTAATAAAAAATACAAAAATTTAGCTAACATAGCCAAATTGAATCTAACAAAGACCTACACTACTCAACCTAGACTTAGCTAGATTTACTTATAACCACATGAGTATTATAATGGAAGGGTGTAGCTAAACTAAATTCATGATAATCAGTTATACTACAGGGTACAAATAAAAAATAGTACATTGCAAAAAAGACATAGCAAAATGAGATACAAGTTCCAAAGTTAGCAAATGGCCCACTTAATTTATTCACTATTGGAAGTTATTCCTTCCGGTTACATTTTTGTTTAATGCTTGGAATAGTGGATATTTAAATCAAGGTTTGTAGTTGGTTATTTTCATTCTATAATATAATAAGTTATATCACTTTTATAATTGAGAAATAAAATTAAATATAATAATATGTAATGTAGTTTGAATAAACACTTGTGAGCCAAATTTTTATTATTTTAAATTTCAAAGTTTTATTTCCAATCAAGATATATATAACCTACGAATGATAAAACAGTATAATGAATACATTTTTCTGTGCAAACATAATATCTCAGTTCTCAATAATGATGGTTGGGTTGTATATGGGAATAAACAGGCTTAAGTCTAATTTTTAGTGTAACTATCCAAATGAATCTAAAATAAACTGAACGAAAGACATTTTAAGACCGTTACAACATTTACTAAAACTATTTTAACACATTCATAAATGAAGTTAAATGCCACGTTTGATATAAAAAAAAAGTATTAATTCCCATCTATATATAAAAGTATAGTTACTTTTTTTAATGTTGACAGCCCAAAAGATATGTTAATATATTTCAAAATACTACTATGTTATAACTATAATTATGCTCCTGGTATATACTGCAGTGGACTGTAAAGAATATTAATCTTCAATGTTTAGGGAAACCAAAGCAGAAAATGCAGAACATATTACAATAATAGTCTCATCTCTGTTGAGTTAATTTTGGCGAGTTGAGTATTTGTGACTTTAAACTGATTTTGAACCCAGCTGAATTTAATAGATTAACTGTGTTTTGCACATATTACTAGGAATCTAGACTCAAGTCTCAAAAGTAAAATGTGTAGCGTGTTTCATTTTGAAATGTTTAAATAATGTAAGGATTTATAAGTTGTTTTAATGTTGAATAATTTTGAGTGAGTCACAAACAAAACCAGCTGTTTGGTTTAAACTTTAGGTTAAGAACTTCGACTTTTAAATAGTAGGCTTAGATAGGAGGTATGTTTTGATCAAACACATTAGTTGTTATAGTCTGTAAAAGATCAAATATGTACCTAGCTAAATATTCTTCATAAAACTATATAACTATAGTTGATAAGTTAAAAATAAATAAGATATTTAAAATAACATGACATTATAACTGTATGAACTCATAAACTTACATAAGGGACCACTGTAATTTTATTATTTTTTGCTTCATAAATTGTAATTATTTTACTCCAGAGTGCCACTAAAACTTTTGTTGAAAGTAGTCTTAAGAATGTATAGAAATGTGTATGCAACAGTGAAACGTTTAAGACTAGGATTTGTGCTCATCTAAGTGAAAATATACAATTTTTACTTTCTCTCAACCCCTTGAAGAGAGCTATTGTCATCATGTAATCAAACTCAAATGTTGATAAATGTCAACCCCCAAAACCGAAAAAATGTTTTACAAAAATGTTAATTGAGTGAATTCAACAAATTAATGGCCAGAAAGAGTAATTAAGTGAATTGATCTTTGATGCAAAAAGAAATCAATCAATCTATCAAAGATTTTTTTATATTATGTGGCACTAATAATACAAGTTTATTAATATACTTATTAAAATAGTTTAAAATCAAAACTAACAGAGAGAAAAAAAAGTTAGTTTTGATAATACTTTCATCACTATACTATTGCAATTCATAATTTTCAGCGCCATTTATTTGGCCTCAAAACTAATCTTTACACAAGGTAATGACTAATCATAATAGTATTATGTAGAACCACCTTCAGGTTCTTGACATGTAAACACAATGGGAAGGTCTATACGCAGATGGGAAGATAGTATTATAATAGACCTGAAAGAAATGGGGGTGCAATGTTGCTAAGCAAAAGCATGGCCATCTATGATATATATAATAAATGTATGTTGGTGAAAAGAAGTTAACACAATAAAACTGGTTTACCTTGAGTCATCTTGTAATGCATCTGTGATTTCCTTAATATCATCTTGAGTGATAGTACCAGTTGGAGCTATGCTCTTGAAGTGATAAAACAAGTCTGCATGTTCTAACAATAATTCCTATAGAAAGAAAATTAAGTATTTCAAATTACCATACTAATTTAAACCTAATTACCAAAACACAATAATTTATTAAATTAATTCTGTAATAGTAAGACTTCTAATCACATTAAATATAAGAGGTTTTTAATTGTTTATCATATTAATGAAGTAATTAAATAGAAGAGATGGGTCCCTCTAACTGCTCAAATCCTTAAGAATATTCTAGATTCATGGATTAAAAAAAAAAGGATCAAATATATAAAAAAAAAATTCCAAGTTGAGTTTGTTTAACACTGCCTATTAGAGGTTCAGAACCAATTATAATTATATGATTAACATAATAACCAGGACCCAGACCAGTAATTGAAGTGGTCATCGTAAAAAGGGGATATGTAACAAAATCAATATTTTGAAGAAAAAAATGTGTAAATAAGGATTTTTTTTTTNTTTTTTTTTGCTTCAAATTTTTTTCACTCTGCTAGTTTAATGTTTATCATTTTAAGGATTTTTTTTTTGTAGCTACGGCAACCATCTAAAATTTTGCACATCTCGTTTTTACGAGGCTATCACTCAGACAAAATATTGCAATACCTTTCCTCAACTAAATATTTCAGGAAAATTTCTTTAATCAAATGAATAATGTTAAAAAAAAAATTATTAATTTTAGAAAAGTAAAAATGTATAGATTACACAAAATACAACATTATAATTCTGTCACACAGACAACGTTATCACTGATCATTTGTCCCATCATCCCTGTCCTTGTTCTGCACTTGTACTCTCATTCTTGCTTCAGCCTCTGATCTCGGCCATCCCTGCAACATGGTGTAAAAATTGTTGCTGATGAGGTAGTTCGAAAGGGTTGCCAGATCTTTCAGCTTCTTGGCGTTGATAGGGACTCGTCCAGCTGGGTATGCTCTGATGGATGGCAATGAAGGCACAGCTCTGTTGTCTGCTGACAAAGAGAAGGTGTGAAACACAATACCATTCACAAAATGCCCAATGACCACCTTTCCTGGAAGGCTGCTCTTATTTTCAAAGTGCTGGTAGCTGGTAACTAGAAATTTTGAATGGAGACCTCTTGGATATGGTGGCGGAGCCAGGTTAAGTGATGGCTTCCTCACTCATGATTATCTTCTTGTACTTCTTGGGCCACCAATCTTTAAATTACATGTCTTTGGCCTACACTTTTTTTTTAACAGAAAAGCGTCCACTTCTCCTTGATCTGAGGATGAGGTCAATGTACTGTTCAATAGTATATATTATATCACTTTTACGAATCAGTCTCTTGATGCAGCCAAAGTCCTTATCACATGGGAGAAATGAATGGCCTTGTACAGGAACTAAGTGCTTTATGCTCTTGAACCTACCACTGTTGGAAAGGTTCAATAACAATCGAATCAAGGTATGGCTTTTGTTCTAGCCTATACAACCATCACTAAATAAAATCAGATTCTGCACTGTAAGAGGTATCTCAGTGTTAAAAGTAATCCAACAGAAAAGAGCATACTTCATTTGGAGTCTTGATTCCTTGCCCTTTATGGTAGTAGTATAGTTTGGCTTTTTTTTGTTTTCAAGTCTTGCACACCAAATACAAAGCACCAGAGTTGCTGTAAATAAAAAAATGCTTGCATAGGAATTGCTGGAAGGGGTAGGTTTGCATGTAATCAAAACTTATGGCTGCAGTGTTGTTATCAGTGCTTTCTTGTGCCTCTTTCATGGTGGAATAACTCTTAAGCTTGTGAACAATTTTCTCAGTGACACACGCCCTCTTACTGCTATCAGTCCAAAAGGAATCTTTCAGCTTCACCTGTTCTTTTAAGTCTGGGATTTCATCGATGAACATCTGATGCATTATTTTAACATTTAAGCGAGCATCAAGATACTGCTTCTTTACCACACCATAGTGTAAGATTTTAATATCAAACTTCTTGATGTGGCCAAAGATGGCAAAATGCACTTCCTCTTGTTTGATGTTGCTTGTCTTCTTTCCACGCATGTCATGAGGGGATTTGTTTTCATTGAGCAATTTGCAGACTCTTATCAACTCTTTTCTTTGTAACATCATGCAGGGCAATAAAAGCTTTCTTGCAGATGGAAAAAGATTTTCCTTCCCATTTTATGTGGTAAACAAAGAAACAGGGTTTCTGGAGCTCCTTAGGCTATGGAGGGGCTGTGTATTCAGCTTTCTCATCAGATGCTAATATTGTCTGGATTTGGGTAGCAACTGCGGATTTGCAGTGTCGTTTTGCATCTCTTTGTTGAATAAGACTATGCAGAAGTATCGTTATTATTTTTATTCAGTGACAAAGAAAGATAGAATGATGCCTTGTTTGAAATTATCAAACTGATTAAAACAGCCTAACCTGCATTTACAATTTTCACCTGTTTTTGCAGCACTCGCAGTTTTATCTGAGTGAAACATATTCCTTGCCTTTCACTCTATTATTCTTAATGATATTTCGCTTAAACTTGTCTGCCTTGTGCCCTGGGCACGGGATGATTCTTGGATAACTCAGTGGTTAGAGCATTTGCGTCCTAAGCCAAATGTCCCCGGTTCGATTCCCGTGTCCAGGTGTCATTTTTCAATTTTCAGAATATGATATCTAGATGGAGAACTCCTCACTAAAAAGCATAAATAATAGCTTCGACTATTTTATTCTTGAATGTATAACTCCTTTCTTCCTTTTCGGTTCACTTTTATTATTTTACATTCTTTATGACTGCAGGCTTAACCTATCAATCAATTAATTTAACTCAACTATCAGTTTTTAGCTTTCTAAAATACTATTAATAAAATTATCGTCAAAGATCTCAGAGAAAGCAATATTCACAAATAAATAAACAAGACATAGTGCCACCAAAGAAATAATAAGGTAAACCATTGATAAACAACCTCCTAGGGCAGTCTAGACAACTGCTCAGTGTTTAAACAGGACATGTGAGTCAAATATTCCCTTTTAAAAACGAATCAGAAGTTCAAGACCCAATGGCACAAGTCATGTCTATAGAAACACGTACGTTTTAACACCCAACGAATCGCTTGTGTGTCTAATTGAGAAAAAAATGAAAACTTATTTTAGAGCAAAGTGACACATATCCCCTTTTTACAGTGTCCACTTCAATTTAATGTTTAACAGAATTTATGAACGTCATCATGAATAAGAGGACAAAAACTTAAATTTTAGTTATGATTCTATTAAATATTGTATTTCCTCATAAGGTCATAATTTTTTCTAGATTCAAACCAACTCTATTATATAGACAATGGAGAGATCAACAATTTAAGAGGCTGTTTAAAATTAAATTTAAAATGATCAGTTTAATGTTGTCAGTTTTGAAATGAAAGGGAAACCATAAAAAAAACTTAAAATAGCTACAGATTAATGTATATCCTTATTTCAGATATCACAAATTTTGAAAAAGAAAAAAAATTAGATCAATAGGGGTAAGAGTGAATGGAAGGGATAAAAATGTGAGTGAAATTGTAATTCTTAACATTGGTAAGCTTGCTACAGACACCACACAATTTGTAAAAATAATTATGCCTTGGGCATCTTATATGACCGGATTATGGCTTAGCTTGTTTTTTTTTTCACTTTTTCTATGTAGTCGTTCTGGTTGTACGCATAAATTAATTTTGCTTAATAGAATATCATAGCAGCAAACTAACATTAAAATTTCAATTTTGTGATTCAGTTCTTATGTAAAAACTGTATATTATTCAAGAACTTATTGAAAAAAATGTAAAAGTAATCTTTTGAAAATATTTTTAGTTTTTTAAGTAGAGATAATAATTATAGATATAAGCGAAAGTACAGTTTTATGAATGTTTAACTTGTTTCTATGAAAAGTTAACTTCACATCAAGCAGTCAGGTATTTAATTAAATAAGAGTAATGAAATAGTAGGAAGGCTTTAATACCAACAGTACAACACAGCTTTAATGATAAATACTAATGTAGTTGTTGCAAAAAATAAAGTAATTTTACTAAGGACCAGGAAAGAAATAATATGTGCCTAGTGGGTGTTCACTTCTAAACCTAAGTACATTATCAAACAGAAAAGTTTGACGATAATTTAGAGATTCAGGTGAGAAACATATTTGGTATGTTGAAATTTTTGGAACAATTTTAGCTAGTAATAAGAAAATTAAAGTGGAAATTGAGAAAATGGTCAGGAAATTCATGCTATTACTTGGTCAGTAAGTTGTTATTTTTTATTGTTTAGCAGCAAGTCTTACTACAAATTCAAGTTTAACTATACGAATGAGTTAGAGATTATGAAGTTTGCATTGAGAGGAAGTGCACCCATATTTGTGTGAAATGAGAGTAGAAAAACATTTAGGGAAAACCACCCTCATTGCACCTGACTGGAATCAACTCTATTTCTCCATCTTAGGAAGTCTAGTCTATTGTGAGAGTAGCGCCTTAGACCATGTAGCCACGGAAATGATTTTAGCTTGTTAAACCTCTCTAAGTTGTCAAGAAATGTGAAAATCAGAATATACAAAACAATATTTTTAACAATTGAAAAGCATGGTCTCTCACTTTCCATTGCAAGAAGTAATTTAAGGTATTGGAAAACAAAGTATTTATGAAAATTACACTACTCAACAAATTAACTTTTTTCTATGTCTCTAGCAAGTGGGTAAACCTAATTTTTGTGTGCTGAACTTGATGAAGGAGTCAGAAACTATCTATCACAGCATGTGTGTGTGTATGTATAATATATATATATATATATGTATATATGTATATATCAATTATATTATCTAATATAATAATATACCAGATAAAGGACACTGCATTTTAAAGTACATTGCAATTATATTATGATAAAATATGATTTCAAACAATAAAAGACAAGGTTAATTTAAATAATTTTCAGGGGAAAAAAATCAAGGCGAAAATGTAAAGAATGAATTTAAGGAAATCCTACAACCCAAGTTCTCCTATAGCTTTCTAAAAAGATTTTCCACCAAATGTATGTAGTTTATAACCTTACTGTTAACTAAAAGCCCAGAAGTAACAGACTTGAAAGACATTCAAGCAGCTAATTCATGGTAATTTAACTTTGCATTAAATGTCGGGTCTTTAAACAGTTTACTTATTTATTCGAGGTCCAATAAATGTGCTCTCTTTTAATTTAGTTTCACTCAGTTTAGGAAACATTAATTTCAAATAAATAAAAAAATTGCCCTCTTTATCTAGTGCCTTAACAAAAATTTTCACAAGTCCAAACTTTATATGAAGGTAGGACAAAATGATTTTTTCAGGATCAACCAAGGGTGGATATGTTTTTAATTTTCTCACCAACTACAAAGTTTTGACATTTTGGCATTCTTTCAATAAATAGTGGTTTCTTGTATCTCGACTATCCCAGTGGCAAAAGAAACAGCAGTACTTTTTAAAGCCAAATTGTAGGTCAGAAGCAAAATGACATCTTTTAAATTGCTGCAAACTTGCTACAGGTGATCTGTATACAGTAGACTCCTGATTGACCAAGGTTTATTTGTGTACATTGTTTGCAAGTTTCAAATTTATAATTTATTAAAACTATTCGAATTCTAGATTCCTATGGTATTGGAGAGATTCGAGATTATTGGCAAAGAAACCTCAAATCCAAATATGAAGGCCTTGATTAAAACTCCATGCAATTGTTAGAAGGAATAATTAAATAAACTAGTGAAATTGGGAAAACACGAAAATTTGGCTTTGGTTAGATAAAAAATAAAACAAAATCACAAAATAAAATATAAAACATTTGTAGTCTACAGTATACTAATTTTCTCTTAAGTGTTTTCTTTATTTTTGAAATGTTATGAAAAAGACAAATACATAAAGATAATGGGCATTTTCAGTTTTAACAACCACCAAGCCTTCTAAATAAAAGTTTTGTTTACTATGGCAATTTCCTTTAAAAATATTTTCAATTGCTACGATTAGTATTTGCACCCGCCACCAGGCTACTTAGGAAAATTAACAGGCTCATTTAAGACGGTTTGGACGAAACTTAACTGAACACAGAATTAAATTTTAAAAACTTAAATAATATCTGTTTTATGGATAACGGGCCTTCACATTAACTCTTCAGTGAAAAATAAAAAAGTGAAATGACTACTACCATTCATTATTTTTTATTTGAACCAGTTGTTTTAACCTTTAAAAGTTTACTCTATAGTCCAGTAATTTGGGGCTTAGAAAGGGGTTTGTTTACCTGTGAAGTTTCAGGGGAGTTTTGAAAATTGGTATATTTAGAGATTTTACGTGCTCTTTCTGAATTTTTACTTTGCCACCTCGTTTTTCCGGAAGTAGCCGCCATAATGGGAAAATGGCGCTCGAATACCGTTTTTCAACGATATTTCCTTTCCGCGAAAATAGTTATGTAATAAATTAAACTAGAGAACATTTCCTATAATTTATGTATCGACCATTTTTACGTACGAGAGCCGCAAAGTCTACTCCAACACACGTATTGGCCAACAAACTCATTTCCACACCACCATGAGGTAGAGTTCCTGGCGTATTTTTTTTCGTGGTATCCCCAGTAGGCCTAATCCACATGTGATGCACTGCTGACTAAATTTAGTGCATCATCCTTCGCTTCGCTATCCTTGATGGACCAGGTTTTGCGAGTTCTTTGACTTCATCACCTTCTTCCTCGATTTCGTCGAGCCACTGAAGGCGTGCAAGAATAGGATGTTATCTGCGGGTGTTTTATCTATGATACTTTCTGTTGAATATATTCGTTGCAAAATTGTTCCTTTCCTGGTTCCAGAACATATATGTTTGAACGCGTAGTTAGAGCCGTCAAATGAATAAGAAGATCTAAATCTTCGCCGACAACTATAACGAGATCAAATGTAGATGAAATGCTGATTGCCATATTGAGTATTAGTGAATCTGCATCTTCCGTGGCTTGCTTGACCATGAAGTTTGCAGCTTCAAATTTTGTTTTCAACATTCCAATGAGGCGGTTCTTGTTTGCATCGTTGCCCAGAAATTTGTTTTGTGACACAGTTGGGATCATTGTCTCTTCACAAAGTGTGGAAATGAGTTTGTTGGCCAATATGCGTGTTGGAGTAGAATTTGCAGTGCTCGTACGCCGAAACTATTCATTTCACAAAAAAAATGTTAAGACATAAATTATAGGAAATGTTCTCTAGTTTAATTTATTACATAACTATTTTCACCGTAAAGTGAGTCGAAAAGGAAATATCGTCGATAAACTGTTTTCGAGCGCCATTTTTCCAATATGGCGGCTACTTCCGGAAAAATGAGGTGGCAAAGTAAAAATTTGGAAAAAGCACGTCGAAATCTATAAATATATCAATTTGTAAAAATCCCAGAAAACTTCACAGGTAAATCTACCAAATGACTGGACTACTATGTCTTGGTGTGGAATTATTATAATTTTTAGAAACTAACATGTCATTTTAACTCCTAGTGTGTTATTCTGTCATTAAATATATAGTCTGCATAGTTCCTAATATACCAGATGTGTAGTGAAGTGTGGGACAGCTTTAACATTTCCCAAACAAATGTAAACTATACCAAATGCAAGTAAAATGCATTTGAAAATTGATTAAACATTTTAAATGTTAGGCCTCTGGGTGAAGGATAACTGTGAGGCAATTAAATCTTACTAAATATCACAAAAACTAATAAATGCTTAGTTAGCTAGAGATATAATATATATATATATATATATATATATATATATATATATATATACACACACTGATTACCAAACCCTTCCTTCACCTCTGACAAGACATCTTGTGAATGTGAGGAATGCCAGGCCTCCACCGTGGTTCGGATTCCACGTTAAACTGTAGGTCCTCCATTTCATCTCACAATCACCCTAACATTACACATTAGCGTAAGTGCGTATAACCTGAACGGGTAGTAAGACGCGGTGCTAATAATATAATAATATATATATATATATTTACTCACTGTAGGCCAATTAGTTTCAATTGTATGGTAAGTTAGGTTAAGCAATTTGTTAAAATAGTTTCAAAACGGCTAACTAGGCTTTAGGTGTGGCCGAAGGGAGCGCAAGTATTTTTACAGTTTTTATAAAATTGAATTTTTTTGGCCAAAATAAATCAAATATTTCTCCAGTAGCAAAATAGAATTTAGTTTTCTGCACATGCTAATATCAACAGATCTTGGATATATGACAAGGGTGTCCTGGAATTTTGTCAAAACTATTTAAACAAAGTAAAAAAAAATTCACGTGTCCCTCCCTTCCCTAAAGTGAATATTGAACTAAAACACTAAATAGCTTTCTTTATTTAACAGTCACTTCTTAAAGTCAAACAATACATGTTTTAACTCTCATTTATTTATATCCATTTGTTTGTTTTAAAAAAGAAATTTTTACTTTTACTAAAAAAATGTGTTTTTGAAGATTCAAGGATTTGAATTCGAGAAATATGGGATTCGACCCATCGCCAATTAAAACACATTACATTACAAAGCATTATATTTACAGTATTATAGAGTAAAGATAAATTTTTTTTTAAATTATTTGCGAAAAAAAGTATTATAGTTTTGTATAAACTTCTTGCCTCTTTGATCCGCGGTGAGGTTGCACCATCATTTCAGTGAAAGATCATGTGTTGTGCATTTATTTTGCTGCTAATTGAAGACATTGCCTCAATAAACTTTACACCTTCAGAGTGAGATATTTTCTCTGTAAATTCATTCTTGTCAACATCATCTTTTTCTGGTAAAGGAGTGGCTACTATTGCAGCAATATCATTATCTGACAAGTCTAACTCCTTGTCCTTTTATAGCCACTCTTAAATGTCTTCCATATTTATGGCTTCAACAACCGGAAGTTAATTAGCGGGCCCCACAAGTTCAGTAACGTCATTAAATTTAGCATATTTTTGTACTTTCAGTTTTTTGTCTGGCTTTTCGATTCCAAAATGGTTTCGTCACAATTTTTGTAATGTTTAATCTTTGACATCATCCCAAGCAATGGCAATGGCAATCCATTACATGGCATCTTTCAATTCCACTGCCTTAAGGGTTTTCTTAACTTCCTTGCCTTCTGATTTTTAATTCAAATTTTGCAGCTGCCTATTAAGGTAGTTTCTTTAAAATGTGCCTTAAATTCCCTGACAGAGAGGCTGTATAAGAGGTGTCACTTTTGATGGCAAAAAAAAAAAAAGTAGATCATTTTCATCACTCACTGGAAGTGTCAGACAATCTCTCTACAGATTATGTTACACTGTCTTAACACCATACCTTTTTTGCCACCTGTCTAACCACCCATCTCTAGCAGTGAAATTTTCCTAGTCTTTAAATTTAATTGTGAAAATAAAGTGCTGTACTTTAAGCATAAGGACACTTACCAGACTTCCCGTTCCTTCCGGCTGAGAAAACCAGAGAAACACAGCTTCAAACGTATGTTCATATTCTCCTTTCTTTAGAGTTGTTCTAGCTAAACCTCTGCCTCCACTGGCACTTTTATTAATCCACTTTTCAATATCATTTAGGGGTGACCTGGTTGTTTAGGGGTAAGGTGTCGGACTTTTGTGCTGGGGGCCCGGGGTTCAATCCTCTGTCCCGGCACAGATTTATCTTATTACCAAACCCTTCCTTCACCCCTGACAAGACATCTTGTGAATGTGGGGAATGCCAGGCCTCCACCGTGGTTCGGATTCCACGTTATAATGTAGGTCCTCCCTTTCATCTCACAATCACCCTACCATTACACATTAGCGTAAGTGCGTATAACCCGAATGGGTAGTAAGACGTGGTGCTAATTATTATAATAATAATAATAATAATAATAATAATAATATCATTTAGTTTCAGTTTCCAGTCTACTACAGTCACTTCTTCCACACCTAAACCTAGGGCTGGGCCGATAAGACCTTTAGCAGATATTGCCGATATTGCCGGTAATCGATGCCGATTTTGGTGGGTTTTTTTATTTATTTTTTTGCAATATTAAAAAACAATATTCGAAAACAAGAATTATATGATTTTGCCACTTTTATACTTTTCATGATAGTTTTGGGTTTGTTGAATAAAGGTTTGAATTAAAGTTTTAAACGTTAAAGTTGGTTAGATATATCTAATTTTATTGCTAGCCTACTGCACTATCATAATAAACAAGAAAGTATATGATTAAAAATAGATTAAAATACCAACACCAAAAAATAAATAAAGAAAAAGCACAATATTTATATTGTACACATAAGGAGAATATGCTTTGTTTTTTAAATGAAGACCACCTATAAACAAAATATTTGGCCCTGTCATATTAAACATGAACATTCATAATCATAAATAACAGATTCAAATATCAATTAGTGATGTTCTGTGCAGTTAGCCTCTAGAGTACACAATCACACAATAATGATATGTTAACGTGGACATATTCGTTGTTTTTGCTGTGTGAATAAGTTACGATTAAGTAAATAAAATATAGTTTATTTAATTCAGCCAACAGAAAAAATAGGGGGTATTAAAAATATAAATAGCTCAAACCAAAACAAAAATTATTTAAATAGAAAGCAAAATGCTATGTGCATGCCTGGTCCTCGAGTCATACTGAAAGGTGTAGGTAATATTTCATATTAGGTTGGTATACAATGTGTATTCAATTAGAACTACATTACTTAGAGCCATAATATGTATTCTTAATTTTTTTTTATAAATCCACGATAAATTAAATCATTTTGGCTCACCTAATATTGTTTATGTTTAATTTTGTTACTTGGGGAAATCTTTACCTCTGATATATTTATCAATATTTCATGATTTGAAATAAGCCTTAAAGCAAATAAAACTGAATGTTTTATTTTGTTAAAAATGTTGGTTTTGCTGTTTATTATGAAATAAAATATCAAACACAGAATTAAAGAATTTGTGTTTGCATGCAAGAGAATATATTTAAATATTTTTGTTTTAACTATAAATTATATTTTCATGATTTAAGAATTTAAAATAAATCTATAGATTTAGAATTAATGGCGTAAAATATGTGCACTGTAAAAAACCTATTTTCCTCGGCCAATTGTGCCGATAAATCGGATCGGTTATCGGCATCGGCCCAGCCCTAACCCTAATCTACAGCTACTTTTCTAATAGATTCCCAGTTATCTAATCTTTTTAAAGCATTAAACTTTGTTACCAAAGAAACAACTCTTATGTTTACCCCTTATAATCAATTAACATTAAAACCGTCAAATCAACAGAACAATCAACCACTTCACACGAACTGTTGATTGACATTGGACACACTGATAATGAAACAAAGAGACTATAGGAACGGAGAGTGGCTGAAAACGAACTAGTCAGACTACCCCCAAAATGATGAATATTGTACTAGTACAAACCACTAGCTAACACCCTTCATGCTTCCCTGTGTTCACTCAGCATTTTTAGTAGCATCACACAAGGCGCAGTGTTCTGGCTGTTGTCCAAAATTAGTTCTCATATCACTTCTCATGCATTTAATTACAGCATTGTTTAAAAGTATTGTAAACAATACTTTTATACTATTTATAGTAATACACTATATTTATATATGTTAGAATTGGACACTTTAACAGAATGAGTACCTCAATTAATATGAAACCTCGGATAACTGGGGCTCTAATAATCGTGAGTCTATTGTACTTGATTCCTTTTAGCAGTGTAGTCATACTCTCATATTTTTCTTTCATATCCAACTGCATGAGTAAGGCGTATGGATGGCACTTTATTCCCATTATGTAGTAATACTAATTTCAGACTACCGTTGGATGATTCTATGAGGAGATTATACGCGAGTCCAAATTCCAGCATCAAGCCAATAATATCTGTACATACACACAATGAAATGCGTATTTCAAATCATTTAGACAATAGTTTGTTTTGATTTCTAAAACTTTGAAATTTGTGTGTCTTGAGCTAAAAGGTTTCACTGTTGGAGCCTAGAACCAAAAAGCTCTGCTTGCTACTTCAACAACTGCATGTCACGAACTAAATCATTAAGCTCTGCTTGTTATTGAGGTCTTACATTTTATAATTCACTTTAGGGCAATACTCTCCGGTAATTCAAGTTTCATCCGTTTCACTGTCTGATGTTTCCGTGTCCATTTAATTTAAAGGTGGTACAGAAACAGGGGTAGCTCTTCCTCATGTTGCACAGGCATCAGTGCAGATGATACATTCACATACCTAATGGTATCTTTGTTTTTGCCTGAATATCCAGATATTTTATCCATAAGAAAATAGTGGTCAGTGCAGAGAGCTTTTGCTTCATGCCAAGCCATTGCAACAGCAAAAGGCATAACAAAACCTTTTCCTTTCAACCACTAAGTTAATGTAATGGCATACCATATACAGCAAATATGAGGGGCCCAGTTCTTATCTTTATCCTCAAGTGCACAGCCAAGATAAATGCTATATAGTAGGCCTTTTTAATAAAACTTGAAATAGTTTTCTGTAGAGTTTTAACCCCATACATAAAAAAAACTATCTGGTTGATTTACCCATTATCATAATTTCGAAACTGAAATGTTTTCAAAAGCACTATGCACTAGATTGAATGAGAAAACCAAAGTACATAAATACAAAGGTTATTTCACACTGTCATACACTCTGTAAAGTAGTTAATGCTTGACTGCCTGACCTTGACTTCATTTAACAGGCAACACTTCTTCGCAAATCCCACCCTCCCCCCATGCTCAACCCCCGAATTCTTTAATACATCCCTCCCTTGTAAGTTCAATTTACCCATTTCTGTTGTATTCTAAAATTATTATTTTCTAATAAATAATGTTTTTATGTATTAAATAAAAGAAGCATGGAGTGACATTGAAAACACTCAAATCTGTATTATGACTCAAGTGAATTATATCTAAAAACCTTAAGTGATAGGGCATTTTAATGGCATATTTGAGTTTGGTACGGCCATCTAAGTAAAAATGTATGCATAAAATATCCGCTACAAAAAAGTTGCCAACTAGGGTAATTAATGCAAAACGTGATGGAAGATAGTGGAGGTTAAAAAGTATTAGTTACGTACTCTGTACTAATCACCAAACTTTTTTAGGATTATTAAATCTCTCGGGTTAAGGTGGGAAGAACATGCTGCACGAATGGAAGAAACTAGAAACTTGTTGAAGGTATTGACTGGCAAACCTACCTAGTGGGAGAAGACCAGTGGCAAGACCTATATGCAGATGGGAGGATAACATTAGAAATATCTTGAAAGAGATAGGGTGAGATAAGGTGAACTAGAGAAAAATAGCTTAAGATAAGTATACTGGTATACCTCTATGGGTGCAGTAAAGAACGTTCACATCCTTAACGCTTATAATTTTAAGTAGGTATTGTAAATGTGATTACAATGATATTACTTTGACTTAGAAATTTATTTAGCGTGACAAACAGGTAAAATATATCATTGAAATATAAGTTAATATCAAATGATAAAGATGTCAATGTGTGAATATAAGTAAATTAATAAAATTGAAACTTGGAAAAAATTTCAATGTGTGAATATGAGTAAATTATAAAATTGAAGCTTGGATAAAGATAATGTCAATGTGTGAATATGAATAAATTAATACATTTGAAATTTAAATAAAAATTATGTTAAAATACTAAATAAATACAACATAAATTTTAAAAATGGAACAATACTCTTAATTCTTTAGAAATCAATATAACATTTAAGTCAAGGGCAAATTATACATTTAAGAGAGGAGAAAATATAATTAATATATTTTTTTAATGATGATGAAGCACAACAATAATGTAATTACATAATTGATAATGGAAGTGTTAAGAGTTTGAAGGTTTGAATCTTTCCTATCTAATATGTTGATCCCTTTCTTCATATAATTTTGCTGGTGATACAGCAGATACTTTCAAGGCCTTCAAAATTTAAGACCTGAGGTTGATGAAATATTTTAAAATGGCATTTTAAATGGTGCATTCAACACACAGGTTATTGAAAAGTTAACTCAAGTATGGGCTGAAGCGGGTTAAGAGATATTGAACCTGAATTTGTCTGAACAAAGAAAATCACCCGAGAGAAAAATACATTTAGTACACCTGAAGAAGATTCAAGCCAGACTTTGTTCAAGTCAGGAGTGCAGACCACGCTGATGATGAAGATTTCTAATGCGAGGAACCAAAGTAGTTACCTGTATAGACCAAAGTTATCTAGTTTATGGTATTAAGTCTGTGTAATTTGAAATTTGTATACAAACGTTATGAAAAAAGAACCAAAACTAAATGACAGTTTTAAATCAAAACTCTCAAGACCATTTAACAAATTTCAAGAAAAATGTTTTGTAGCCATTATAGAATATAAATCAGAAAGGATAGTGAGTGAATACTATATATCAATATATTCATAATTTTAAATCTCAGTGTGATCCATTTTGGGTAGTAATGAATCAGATAAATTAAATAAAAAAGATAACTATTTTACATATTACAATATTACAATCGGAAAAAAATAAATTACTTGATTATTAAATGTTTTGATTGCATAATTTTAAGAGGTATGAGATGAGGTAATGGGAAACCAGTGTGTAAAAAAGCTTTGCAAAATATGAAATATAATTTGTGGCAGAAAGCAACCTCTAGGTAATAGGGTTTTTTTTCTCCTCACTGTTTTACTACCAGTCCTGGCTATGCACCAATAATTATGTGGTTAATCTGTATATCTATTTTACAATGTTAGGCCCTATGCAATAGCAGCACTCAGCACATAAATTTGATTGTGATTACAAAATGTGTGTTCACATGATCATAGTTTTATTTTTTTCAAACATTGAGTGGTGAATGAATGCTGGTACAGGATGAACCTAGATATAATAGTGAAGAGAGCATTGGCACATATAATCAAGGTTTGATTCCTGTGTCCAAGTGTCATTTTTTTTAACTTGAAGAATGTAAAACTTACCTGAAAATTTTGCTTTGCCTTTTCAACTATTTCTTTTTGGTGTTGATCATAGATATTTTGACAATCCTGCTCAGTTAGGGCTTCAAAACATTCCCTGCCCATAAACAATACCCGTACTTCAGACAAGAGCTTGCCAGGTGTCACATAGCCAGTGTCTTCTAGTAACTGTTTAAACTGATTCTTCCACCTACAAAAGAGAATGATAAATTATACTTATGAAATGTCTTACATTTCCTCCACTTTTAAATGGAAAAACATTTTGTGCATTTTTTAAAATTAAAAAATACAATTGTAGTTGCAACAGCTCCAGTCGAATACGTTAATAATTCAGATATTTGGTCTACCATTCACTAAAAACTTTTTTTTTTTCTAGATGTGAGTGGGGTCAACAAAATAATAATTAAAAAACCATTAAATTTTTAGTGAAGTCAATTAAATAATATATAAGTAAGAAGATATATGCTGTTGTTTGGTGTATATTGTTTAAGTTAATATTTTTTTCTAGATCCTTCTCTAGACTCTGCACTTTTTCCACAGTTGATTTTACACTATCAATATTTATTTCTTAAATCTCATAATCGTTCTTCTGATACTCTCCAACGGCTCTTTCACTGTCGGGACATTTTCTTCACTCTCAACAATGGCATCATCGGATGGGACTTTATTTGTCATAACTTCCCAATCAGCATGGATAAAGTCTTCAATTTGAACGTAATCATCAATGAGGTAGTATATTAAGTTTCTTTAGGGGTACATTGTATTCTTCCTTGAACGCCACTCATCCAATAGCTAAACCAACATGTCGGAAGTGGTCGGTGACAATCTGTCTTTCCTTGTTAGCAAACATATAGCATTACGATTGTTGATGGGTGAGTTCTGATTTGATTGTATAATGAATTACTTCCTTCCTGTAATGGGTCTTCAAGCTTTAGATCACTCCTTGTTCCACGGGCTGGTGGAATGAGATGGTGTTGGCAGATAGGAACACTAGCTTGGTGTGACAGATTCTTAACATGAGAATGAGATGGGCAGATGTCTTCACAAAGCCGAATCTTAACTTTCTTTCATTCTAAGCTCTCTATCCCACCTTCAGAGTGCTAAAGAAATTGGTTGTCATAGTTGTCAAAGCCTTAGTATTGATTGAACTTGTAGTTCACCCGTGGTCTCTTGAGGTTTTAGAAACACCTTGGGTTTTGAAACTTCCAAAGAAACAGCAGATTGTTCATCTATGACCCTATTATGTTGGCCCATATCGACAGAGTTACTTTTTTTTTTTTATAAGTTACCCCAAACAAACTCTTGATTCTTGTACAGCAACTTAGTCCGATGCTCATCTTTGCTCTTTAGCAGAGGTTTATTTAGAGCGATTCTCTAAGACCCCTGAACAGTGAACCATTTCATCAATGATCTTCCAATGTCGTATCTTGATTAGCTGGTCATAATTTCTTTTTTTGAGGTTTGTTCAGATCCAAGGCATTCAAATTTCATCCTTGTTTTTCACTACATTACTAATTGTTGATTTAAACTATACTTAAAACACACATCTAATTGAGAAACTCCAAGCTAAATGTGACTAATGTTTTCCTTAATTTCCAAAGAAAACACTTCATGTTTTGATGTTCGCTGATCAAATATTATAGATAAGCTGAGTATAAAGGTAAATTTTGATTTTTTTTCAGCCTTTTAGAAGAAATTGATTAGTGAAAACAATGGCCACAGACTGTCATTCATTGTCCTGACTTAGATGGAGTGATTACCCTAGTCAGTGAGTCAAATTAATACAGTATAGAAGACTGTCTTCCTTTACTTGAGGCATTAAAACTTAAGCCCAGTTAATTGGTCGCAGTAATTGTCTAAGCTCAGCCTTAGACTTCTCATTGATAACTCCCTTTTTCTTTCACCCCCTCCAAGCCCCCAAACCACCTGAAACTATTTTAACATTCTTTACTTTCAGCCATACTCTGTAAACCCAAAACAAGAATTCAGGCCAAAAATCAGTGTCTTCAAGTTTAAACATCCAGAAGATTGTTTTTAAATGAATTTGAAGGTTCACTATAGCCAAATATTCACTGCAACAGAGTTAACTGTATTTATTTGATATGGTTGTAATAAGACCACAAAACCAGTAGCAAGAAAATCTCTATTGTGAATTAGTCATGCACTGCCACTCTTTGCCATCAAACAGTATACCTATAAACTATGAATGTTTATGTTAGGGGAAAGGATAGGGTAAAATCTGAAGGCCGCAAACTAGAGAACAATTCACACACAATCCATAGACTGCAGACTAGTGAACAATTGATACTAAGATCTTTGTCATGAACAAGGGAACTAGTAAACTATATCTTTACAAACTCATGTTAAAGAACTAAATGATTGATCTTTTGTCAGAATGGAATAGTTCATCGCTCATTGATAGATGGTTTTTAAATGTAAATTTTTATATTTTTCCTGAAAATCAAACTCGAATTTCGGGTATAATACATTTCCTGAATTTTTTCGTGAAGATCAGGATCCTGCACAGCCCTAAAATATATTAAATAATAAAATATAAGTAGGTAATTTCAAATAATAAAAAAATAATAATAACACGTTAGCAACTGTTCATAAGAATACATAGTCCCATGCATTTCTTAATAGTAACTCTTCAATAAATAAGCCTTATTTCACATACATTTCAAAGGGAAAGTAATAATTATATCACATGTGCAGCAATACATTTTCAAGCATACACATTCTAATTGTTGTGGATTGAAAATATATATCTTATGGAAACCATAGTAATATTTCAACAAATTTAAATATATAACATAAATATGTTGTTCAAAGGCACTTTTAAGTTTGACAATACATACTAGTAAGTAAATCACACTTTATGTTTGTATTTAATTCAGATCAAAAAAAGGTTACTCGGCACATGTTACACAAAATAATATTTAGTTTATTTGGAAAACTTACATTCTTTTTAAAGATAAATTAATATAAATGGTACGGAACTCCGCACCAACTTTCTCTCTCCAATGTTTAAATATGGAGATATTTACTCTAAGCTAATAATATATATGAAACAAATAATATACACTAGCAAACGCAAGCAAAAATTGTGCTACACTTTTGTAAAACAATACTTTCATAAAACATTTTTTGACTGCCGATTTTAAATTTATAATTTTATTGTCAACATTTTGTGTTAAAATTTCTACTTCCGGTTAAAAGTTTTCAAAATTTTATTAGAGGTTGCACATTGCATTACTATTAAATTCCTCGTTCATAAATTTTGACCAATAAAATAGGTAAATATATACTATTGAGTCTAAAATGATAAAAGAGATAAATGCTTTACAAAAATTTACTCTCAAAGGTTAAAGGAAAAAGAACATCAACTTTTTGATAGACTTACTCATGTACTTACTCGATAACATTTTGAATTATTGCGTTAAAACTGAGTAGTATCTCTGTATAACTAAAGCTCAAAAAATTATAAAAATATATTTGCCAATATCTCAGAAACTATTGGTTTTAAAAATATATATTTCAATTATAAGTTTTTTATTTTTAATAGCACTACAATTTTGCAATAGTAAGTTATTTAGTATTTTAAATAGTTGTGGAGATACCGAAATTTATGCTTCTGTAACATACCCTAAAAATCATTTTCACAGGAAAATGAAAAATGCCATTTTATTTATAATCTTAATCAACGCTTAGATTCGAACTTTAATCAAAATTGTTAGAGCCTATTTTGAGAAATTAATTTTTTTCTCTTTTTACCCTTTAGTAAACTACTCTTAATACACATTTTAAGGTTGCGGAGGGGGGGGGGGGTTCATAATGAAACGTCACCATCCATCAAAATCTCGGACCAGATTTTTTTTGTCGCAATACTTTACCTTTCTTATTTGAAAAGATAAAAATATATTTATTTACATATAGCTATGAAATTATTGGTTTTATAAAAATATGTTTCAAATAAAAAATATGTATTATAAACAGATCTACATATTTGCTATGATAGGTAGTTTCATATTTCAAAGAGTTATAGAGGTATGATTTAAAAAAAAATATTTTACGCATCAGACCAGAACCCAAAGTCATTTTGACAAGAAATTTAGGGTAGCCATTTTTTTGTAATATTGATCAATGCTTAGAAATGAAATTTAACCAAAATCCGAGCCGTACCTCGGAGGTTTTCATAGGAACAACCTCCGAGGTACGGACAGACATCAATGCAAAAACTATCTTTTCGGATTCAAGGGGGTCACGAAACATCGAAATTCATTAAAATCTTGAGATTAATTTTTAAGATGATCACAACACTTTCTCTACCTGGGAGGTAGAACGAGAAAGAAATAAAAAAATATAAGTATGCATATTTTTTTCCTTTACATTTTTTTTACAAAATTAATGATTTTAGATTGATTGTTTCAGACCTATTACGGTAACCAAATCAGAGTTTTTGTCCCTTTTCATGAGCCTATTCAAATATATTTGACATCTTCCACTACATTAAACTTAATTTAAACTATCAAATTAGATATCTTTCTGATCTAATTTTCTCTTCTAATATTATCATAAAAAAAAAAAAATTATTGGCATGAATAGGAAGGCTTAAGTTTAGACAAAAATTATGAATCAGGGAAAATTATTGGTGGATTATAGAAAATGATATTTAACATACTGCAATAACCAGATGATTTAATAAAAAAAACAAGGTTCAAAATCTTAAAATGATGTAGAATGTTGCAAAAGATTATATACATATTAAATACAAGGTCTCTTAACTCCCACTCAAACAAAAATAGCATTCTATTTAAAAAAATGTTTTTCCTGATCCTTTATCCAAATCATTTGTAATACCATACAGTGTTAGAAGAATTATTTGGACCGTATTATATTTAGGTATATTTAGTGTATTTGGTTGTGTTTTTTTACAGTTGACACTAAAATATTTATATTAGAAAGGAACGTACTTTGTGAATTTAGGTTGTTAGAAACCAGTTAAATAATTAGATGTTAAAGGAAATTAATATATAAAATTGACAGAGGAAGTATTAGTATTTAGAAAGTTCATAAGTTGAAAAAAGCTTTAAGAATACCAGAACAAAAAGGAATAGAATTCCAGGTAAATTTAATAAGAAAAATTAATGATTGAGGACCAGTCAATATGAATAAATACAGTAGTCCTATGACAAAATATTATTTAAGGCCTAATAAAAGTTGAAACACTGGAGATTAACATTAAACTTAAATGATATGAGGAAATATAAATCACACCATTACAAAATAGTGAAAGAGACATATATATGTGTGTGATTTCCAAAAACATTAAAATTACACATTAAAATTACAAAGTATAAAAATTCCCTAAGGCTTATCACAGATAAACTATTTCTGTTATAACTATTAATTTTTTCAACCTATAAGCCTTAGAGAATTTTTATACTTTGTAATTTTAATGTTTTTGGAATTCACACACACACACATATATATGTCTCTTTCACTATTTTGTAATGGTGTAATTTATATTTTCTCATATCATCTAACTTTAATGTTAATCTCCAGTGTTTCATCTTTTATTAGGCTTTAAATAATATTTTGTCATAGGAATACTGTATTTATTCATATTGACTGGTCCTCAATCATTAATTTTTCTTAGTAAATTTCCCTGGAATTCTATTCCTTAATTGTTATGGTATTCTTAAAACTTTTTTCAACTTATGATCTTTCTAGATACTTCCTCTGTCAATTTTATATATTAATGTCCTTTAACATCTAATTATTTAACTGGTTTCTAGTAACCTCAAATCACAAAGTACGTTCCTTTCTAATAGATTTACATTTCTCCTTACTAAATTTAATATGAATATAGCAACAATTAACTAAAATATTTGTTTTTCTAGTAAAATGGAAATTAGTTCTAAGGTTACTGCTAAATGTCATTTTTTTAGATTCGCTGTTAGCACCTTATGAGCCACCGTTTAATT
Organism: Timema douglasi; assembly: GCA_901482245.1. Taxonomy (NCBI): domain Eukaryota; kingdom Metazoa; phylum Arthropoda; class Insecta; order Phasmatodea; family Timematidae; genus Timema; species Timema douglasi. The sequence continues at coordinate 185,438 of CABEEJ010000624.1, forward strand.
TTATCTGGCTAGCAAAAGATTAAACAAACAATTGTATTCAAAACAATGGAATAATGGCAAATTACAATTTGAGACTATAAAAAGATGATTTTCTTTAACAGGCCAGAAATTTTTGTTTAAAATCGTACAGTCAGTGATAAAAAAAAATGTTGCCAAAATCTGTTATAAATCATGACAATTTTTTCTTTAAGCAAGATAAAATTGCTATTTTAAGTTATGTTCTTCTTACCCTATCCAAATCAATCGATGTATCATGTCAGAAATTATTTGAATTTAATAATGTATCATTTGGTCACCTTTCCGTGATAAAAAAAAAAGTGTAGTAAACTATTTTTTTCTTATATATAATTTTACCCTACTAAGTCTTAGCAGAGAAAAATATTTATAGACTTCTAGTAAAATTAAATCATGTATACTGAAAAGAGCTTTTGCCATCTGTGATCTATAGTGCTAAAGAGTATTTCAACAAAATCCCCCAGCCGCAAAACTGTTTGATTTTATTTGTTGTTTTTGGGAGCAGACACTTAATATTTATTAAATGAAGTCCTTTTTAAATTCTGGGAGAAAAAGTTGGGGGAGGGAGGGGGGCAGGTGGGGATTTTAAACAGTAATGAAAGTAAGTATTTAGTGGTTGGCTTGAGCAACAGTGAATAAAGTCCTTCGAACAAATGACCGATGTTAAAGCTTTATTACTAACCCAAAGGTCAGGGTTCAATTTCTGTGTCCTGGTTGCTGGTCTTGGTGAAAGTTTTAGTAAGAGTTTTAAAGGTGGCCTTTGATGATAATTTTTTAAATTTTATTTAAAAAAATTTCATGTCCAAACATAATAATGTGCACAACACATTTAGTAAAAAAAAAGATTGGAAAACCATTAAACATTTATTAATTGATTGAATATACTTAGTGTGTATGTTATAATGTAAAAAATCTGATATGAGGAATTCCTAGTAAACACATTTATTTTAATGAAATAGTAAAAAATTTTTAGAGGCTTTGAAGTGATATTTCAACTACACTAAATATTAATTTTTAATCACAGGAAGAAAGAAACAATAATAGAACATTAAAAAAACAAGGACATATGATCCAGTGTGAGGTGTTTTAGAAATTTGAAAATTCATTTTTATTTGAAAATTTTCCAGTACCTACCTTTTAGGAAGCCTGCAGCATAACAGAAAAGAATCATTTTTTTAGCATTACAGTAAAAAATTTACATTGGATCCTTTCCAAAATATATAACAATAAAGCTTGGGTAGCAGACATAAACATGAATGATATATTTTATTTAAGTTTATACCTGAGATATAACATTTCCTTTAAAGAGTATTTAGAAGAAAATGTTATGAGTGAGCATTACCTACTTTAAAAATATTGCACAATTAATAAAATAAATATCAATATTAATTTATAATGGACATTAAATAGACCTTCAAAAAGAAATCTAAATGCTCAAATACTATTTAAATTTACTTTAAATGTAAAAGAATTGATGGTGATTAGGAGTTATTAAACTGTTCTAGTAAACTATTAGGAATGTAAAAAAACACAAAACTGGTGACCTAGTTAAAAATTTAAGCTGGTAAACACAAGTTCTTTTTTATTTATATGTAATAAAATGATGAACTAAATAAACACATTAATAAGTACACATGTAGTGATATATAGTGACAGATTAATCAAAATTCTTTTGATAAGTTAGGGAACTATGTTTTAAGTGTATCTAAGATATTTTGATTGATGGATTTTGATGTTCACCCATATTAGACCAAATTCATTAACAATCTGCTTTGCATAAAATAATTTGATGTAATACTGAATTTTTTTAAATGGGTCATAAATTAGATCAGAATTAATCAAAGTATTTAATGTAGACTATCTGTACCCTTTGACTATATCAGCATATATCTTACAAAATAACTTAATTCCCAGACAGAGCATCCAGTTTTGCGGTCATTAATTTATAAATCTGAAAGGGGGGCAGCAATTTTATCAATTGTACATTTTTCGGCCAGGAATTGTCCTATTTACCCTTAGTTCAGTGTGAAACACACATTATCAACTTAGCTCAGGTGTCAAAAACCAGACCAAAATTAATTTATTGTAATATACTTTCCTACACACACATATTTCGGCTGCTATTACAAAGTTTTAAGTGCAAGATATTAAACAAAGAGCAATATTTGTTCACAAATACATCAATAATGTTTGTGAATAATTTACAAACTATTGGAAGAAATAATTTGAATTCCATACAAAAAAAATACATCAACACTCATAGATACTAAGCAATGCATTTTGATTTAGCTTATAAATTTTGGTTGTGTAAGTATCAGACAAATAAAAAGCAAAAAACAAATAGGTAAGTTCACTAAGTGTTTTTAAAAAACGTTTTACTAAGAGGTTAGATTATTAAAAGAAGCGTTGTGCCGAGTTCCTCATCCCTCATGTTTGGGATCGTGCGCAGAGCAGTTTGCCCGTTACCATCGCCCCTCTTGCCATGCGCGGTTGGCTGCACACGGCCTCATCGCCTGGCGCATCGATTTGCGTGGCTTGTCCTATCATTCTGGTTTCGGACTCGTGTCCATGCGCGTCAGCAGTTCACGAGCCGTTGGCTCTCGGTTCTGGGTCGTTGTGATGTTATCACGTGCGGGAACGGATGAGGTTTCTTTTATGTACAGTTAAGTAACCGAATCAACCAAGGGGTAAAAATAGAGTCTTGAATAAAGACTTGTGTGACAACATCCTGAGTGACTTCTTCGTACAACCCCTTCATAACGACTTGTTGTACCGCACCCCAAGTCTAGTTCGCAAACCCCTAATATCGACACTGGTGTAAAACGGGGGCTGACACATTGTCTACAAGAGCGTCAGAAGGGTCCACGAGAGGTGTGGGCTAAGATGGTTGCAGAGCAAGGTTTGTGTTTTCACAAGAGTTGTCACTCGTCAGCAGTCCAACATTCGACTAACCCTTCGGCGAAGTGAACGGAGTTGTCTCCCGGCATTGCAAGAAGGATTTGACCCCCTTAAGAAGATAGTACACAATTCAATGGCGTAAATCGTCGTTGTCATCTCCTAGAACTTCGAGAAATCTACGTACGAGTTAAGCTGGCTTTGAATGTATATTTTCTCTAAAACATGTTTTTTTCTCTCAAATGGGACTCAATTAACTTTTAACGATATGGCTATGTTTGTTGTGTTTTGCATAGATGGGTACTATTAGACATGTTAACCAATGTTGAACTGTTTGACACTATTCTTGGTGACACTATTAATTTTAAAATTTTCTATATCGTTATTATCAAACTTTAGCTAACTTTCAGTGTTATTATGTTTATAGTTAACCAAACTAAAGGGGAAGCTTGGAATTGGGTTATTCACACAAATGTTTATAATAATGTAGAAGTGTTAAGACTAACTATTTTGAATAATTTATTTATATGAGTAATAACGACCCAAGAGATAGTTTTGTTTTAATGACTCTGGGTAAATCTTGTTTAAATTAGGATAGTTTTATTTTTTATTTGACATGTGGGGAGGGGAAACACTATATGTGAGGCTAGTATTGTTTACTAATATATTAGTTAATAAAATGTACCGATCTAACAATGACATATCACTTTCGAGCTATGACAAGGTTTTGAATAGGGGAAGTACACAACTTACCGAAGTTGAACCATTGGTTCTTGTTCGTTGTGAGGGCGGACGTGGGGCCATTTCAGAGACCGGCACACCCCTGTTGAAAAATACGAGACAAATTTTCGTGATTAATGTGCCTTATTTTACCCAGATTGGGGTGGATAAAAAAGGGGGAGCAAAATTTCGCGGGTGTTTTATTAATTTTGGGATATCATGTATTGTTCGGTTTTGTGGTATCTAATATTATTTGTGAATTGCAAAATGGAACATCCCGACCCTAGTCGATTGTTTAAGGATGAGTTGATCTATGAATTGACAATTCGTGGTTCTAAACCAGAAAAAAACGTCAATCAATTAAGGTCACAACTCAGTGATGTATTTGACGTCGAGAAGGATGAGAACCGTTCTCTAGTGTTAATAGATAAAGTCCCCACGTTTTCTTTAGAACATCCCTTCGTCACAGATAAACTTAACAATTTGCAAACTATGATAGCTCAGTATGACAGACCTGTACCGTCGGTTGAAAAGAAAATTCGCAGTACATTCGGTTATTTGAAATCCCACCTGTTTAGGTTATCACCAGAGTCGCCTGAGGAGGACACGAAGTTAGAGGAACTTAAACGATTTTATGGCAAGTTCGAGAATCAGATGGGCGCGGCTCTCAGAAAAGAAACTAACATTAGAAAGGGAGAGCCCAACACACCGTTAGAAAACCTAGGACGAGTAGAGGACCAATTACCATCTTAGCGCGATTTATTAGAGGGAAATATAGGACAAATTCCTAGTAGCGACGATCCTCAAGGCAAGACAATCATTCAAATTTTGAATTTATTCCGCAAATGGAATGTGACATTTGACCTTGGATCTAGTCCCAAAGATTTATTAGAAAAGATAGAGGAGTTAAAAAAAGTAACCGACAGTGAAATGTTGACGACCCTGTCCGAGATATTTTTAGGTCAAAATTCACTTTGGATGCGTAACAACAGCCACTAGTGGACTACGTGGTGCGGGTTTGTCAATTTTTTTGATTGTGTTTTTTCTCAGCCAACTACATAGATCAACTTGAGAGGGATATTTTTGGGTGCATTCAGGCACCTCTCGAACCAGTCAACGAATTATTTATCTGTATCCAGACCCTTATCCGTAGGCGGTGTAACAATACAAGGGTTGTATTGTACAATCGAAGCCCCACCCAACCTGATGCTGCATTGACTATCATCCGATTCATACTACCCACTCCAAGAAACGTCGACATTAATTCAAATCACCTACAAAAGTATTCTTCACTATTGTAGTTCCATATCACTTCAAGCAATATACAAACTATATTTTTCAATATAATTCACTATCAACTCTCTACAGTGTAAACTGTTCATATACGTGCCCTCTGGATAAGCTGGCTTGCAGAGCCTAGTAACCTGGATGACATAAATGCATCTGATGGGCGTTTTTCCTGCACACCTGACGAAAAGAAGACGCGAACATGGCTGCCCTCTGTGGGCATGTTGGAGCAACAATCACCTGTTCTCTGACATCAGCAGCCAATCCGTCAAAAAGATGTTTTGTCAACAAACCAGAGAAGCGTCTACACGAAGCGGGATGACCAATCAGCGACCTACAAGCAAGATGGCCTACGTGCGGTAGACAGCATGATCCTCCCAAATTGCGACGTCACCCGGCTTAAAATGAACTATCCCTACCATAATACCTATGAAGTTAGCTCACTATAAAAGATGTATGTTGGGATGGACCACCGTTATATTTATTAAATGTTTGACTTTTGAATTCGGCACTGTAGAGGATGGACCTCCGTTTTATTTATTAAATGTTTAACTTTTGAATTCAGCACCGTAGAGGATGGATCTCTGCTAGATTTATTAAATATTGTACTTTTGAAACCGACACCATGATGGATGGACTGTGGATATTATTTTATATCGTCAGGAGACGACTTACAAAATTCTGGACACTGTAAAGGAAAGTTTAAATACTATGTTAATATATTTTTTTTAATTATGAATCTGTAACTATTTAATTTAATTTTGTTATAGTCGAGATAGGCTGATATTTGTTTATTAGATGTGGGCATTATATAAATGCGATTTTTTTCTAACTAAAAGTAACTTCAATTTCATGTTGCCACTAAGGGCTTGTTTCTTAATGATGTTAGTAAATTTCTCAATGTTTGCTGGTCTAAATTAATGTAATGTTAATTGAAATATATTAAAATCTTGTATCCTAATTATCTGGACTTTCTGTATTATTCTTGCTTTTTGTTGCCGTACATTTAAATTCATTTATTTACAATTTAATATTTTGTGTAACATAAATTTGGCAAACTTCTAATGTTCATTAACTTAATGTCATTGTTAGACTTTGTTTAGTAGTTGAACGATGCCGATTCAAATAGTCCCGCGTGAGTTTGCATTAGGTTTGAGATGTTAAAATCTCGTGTATTTTTAATATAATGTTTGTAGTTAAAATATGTATTGTAGTACTTGAAGGTACTTTCATTTTTTGTAAAATTTGATATTTAAAGTCGAGATATTTAATGTAAAAGTATTTAAATAATGATATAACTTCACTTTGGAAAGGTTAATGTTTTCATAATGTCTGTCAAATATATTTTTCTTGGATAGATATTGATTTACTGTTTATTAATAGCTTTATTGATATAATGCTAACATCAAATTGAATTAATCTTCTTTAGCGTTACTGTATTCAATTATGTTTTTCTTTGTTCTACTAGATAATTGAAGAGTAACTAAAATTAGTATTTGTTATTTTTGAGTGAATTAAATTACTCTTTACATTTAACTCTTGCATATTCTGTTTTCTCTATAATATTGTTATGTTAGATGACTCCCTCTTATCCTTGTAGTATTTTTGTTAGTGGCCTATTCCTACGATGTAAAGATCAGAGTAAGGGGCCATTTCAGCGGGGGGGATTTTCTGAAGCGTAGAAGGTATATTGCATTTATTCTAACTTGAGGCCTTCAATTAGGATTAACAAAAGAAAGTGTGAAGTAGAGACAGATGCTCAGCTGCTGCAAGTGGCAGTCCACTTCCAGCAATGTAATGATGAGATTCGGGACTACAACAGGTGGGCTCAGCCCAGTAGATAGGAGGCTCGGATTGTAGAAGATCAAAGGAATGAGCGGCTAGCTGTGAGTGATAGAACTTTTGACCCAGGGAACGGCCATGGAATTTACAGTAATCGTCAGAATAGAAGTAGCCGTACACCCACCAATCCCAACCAATTTAAAGAAAAGAAGTGTTATAGATGTAATTCCAAATTCCACCTAGTGCGCAACTGCGACAAACAATCCCTGTTTAATGTTTCGGTTGTGTCGGCAGAGGCAGGTCCACGGCGTGAGGGGAGAAAAATTAATCTAAGACGTGGGAATGGGTTTCCTCGCCATCGTCACTAATTGCCCTCCGCGACATTCTGGGGAAACAATGTTGTTGGGAGCCCCAGTCGAACTTGGATCATTGAAAATAGTCGCCCTACTGGACACAGGCTCGTTACATAATGTTGTTTCGGAAGATCTATTGGGGACTCTTCCCACGCGTAGGTTAGTTAAGGACTCAGAGAGATGTGAAATATATTGTGTTACTGCTAGTCTTGAGAAGTTTCGGGTGGTAAGGAGAATCAAGGTATCGGTGAAAATAACAGGGTTGTCTTGGTCATTGTGGTTCCTTGTCGCACCCAGGTTGGTGACTCAAATGATCTTAGGACACAACTTTTTCCAGAGAACTAGGACCACCATCGACATGTACTCTGGAACGATAAGTTTTAAATCCCATCCAGGACTCCTAGTGAGGCTGACACCCCTAGTACCACTGTACTCCAAGAGAGATGCGACCATAGACATGAGTTTGAGACAGTTTTGGCAGAGTATCCCGATGTGGTCTGCGACCGAATTGGTCACACTTATGTATTCTTTCACAGCATATAATTAGTCGACCACACCCCTGTTAGGTCAAAGGCCTACTTCTATACCCCCCTAAGCTCAAAATTTTGAAGGAACTTATTGAGAACTTGTTGGAGAAAGGAATAGTGAGGTCATCTAAAAGCCCTTATGCTTCTCCCGGGTTCTTAGTAGGACGTCCCGGGCAGGAGCCATGTATGGTCGATTATCGTAAGTTGAATAAGAGAATACTGTACATGACGACCCCTTTGCCCACCAAAGAGATCGCGTTTCAGTATTTAGGCCAGGCCCGGTATTACACAGTCATAGACCTAAACAAAGCTTATTACCAAATCCCTTTAACTGAGGAATCTAAGCCATATATGGCATTCATCATGCAATGCAGTCTCTTGTAGTTCAACTACATCCCCTTTGGTGTGTCAACTGGAGCCCAAATATTATCACGGCTATTACATACCATGTTCTCAGATATACAGTTTAAGTATGTCTTCAACTACTTAGATAACCTGGTTATCTATTCTAACAAATTGGAGGAACATAAGAGACATGTTAGGGAAATCTCTAACAGGTTGAGGGCGGCAAACTTGACGGTGGACCCGAAGAAGCTAAGGTTGGCAGTTTCAGAGATAGAGTTTCTGGGTCATGTGGTATCCCACCAGGGGGTGTCTATAAACCCCCAGCGTATCCGACCTATTAAGGAGTTCCCCATCCCCGTCAACCAAAAGAAAGTTTCCAGATATCTCGGCATGGTAAATTTTTTTGGAAGGTTCATTCCAAAATTGGCCAGTTTGGCAGGACCCTTGTACCACTTAAAGAAAAAGGGAGTTCCGTTCGTTTGGTCTTCCTAGTGTCAGGCATCCTTTGATGCCTTCAAGCGTGCATTGTCTGGGCCCCCCGTATTAAAGATGGCCGATTTTTCTAAAAAGTTTGTTCTCCAAACTGATGCTTGTTCGATTGGATTGGGAGCCGTTCTTTGCCAAGAGACTGATGGGTCTCTTCAACAAATTGCGTACGCTAGCCGTACTCTGCATCTTCATGAACATAACTATTCTACCTTAAAGTTGGAGGCCCTCGGAATAGTGTATTCCACTGACCGGTTTAGGGAATATCTCGAACATCACTCATTTGACTTGTATACTGATAATTCGGCTCTCTCGTGGTGGTTAAGACATCCTAGACAGATCAGGAAGCTAGGACGTTGGGTGGAGAAGTTGTGGTCACTAAGATTCGAGATTGCTCATGTTTTAGGGCCGAACTACCCGGTAGCCGATTCCTTGTCTCACATGTTCGAGGAATTCAATGATCGTGGGAAAGCAGGTCCTCAGAAGGTCAAGGCAGTTTTGGGCGTGTTGAGCAAAATCCCTGAAGTGTTTACCCTAATCGGAGAAGCTCAGAGAAAGGATCCGGAGTTGTCAAACCTGATTAATCTTGCAAAAACAAGTCTAATCCCAACCTGCTTAACGGATCTCTTTTGATACGACCCACCCGTCACGCAGGTTGGAAGGCTTATGTTCCCCATAGTTTGGCTAGGATGATATTCCCGTATTATCACGAGTCTCCGGTGGGGGGACACTTAGGTGCGAACAAGACCATAAGTAAGATCTGTTTGTATTTTTATTGGAAAGAGATGAAAGCGGAAATCCGAGACTGGGTTAGAAAGTGTGAGGTGTGTCTTAGGGCTAAGCCGGTTAGGAATCGCCAATACGGGATGTTAAATACAGGAGTTGCTAGCTTTCCGCTCGACAGAGTTTTTATTGATCTGTTCAGTCCTTTACCAAGGTCACGGAAAGGACACAACGTTTTACTTAACATAGTTGATGGATTCTTGAAGTTTGTATGGATGATGCCATTGAGGGTGGCAACTTCCAACTCGGTAGTTGACGCTCTTGGTGCTACCTTGTTTTGAAACTTTGGGTAACCTCATATCCTGGTGTCCGACAACGTGAGCCAGTTTACATCCAAAATATTTGAGGATGTGTTTTAACAATGGTATAAGACATGTTACCACAACCCCTTGCTATCCGCAACCTTCACGCGTGGAAAGGTTCCACTGGAACCTCAAGGCCGCCTTGATTGATTTCACTACTTCCACCATAAGGACTGGGATAAAAACCTAACGGCATTGCAGATAGCATTTAATAGCGCTGTACATGACAGTCACAGGAAGACCCCTTCCTCCTTGATGTTAGGTCATGACTTACTCTCCCCAATCAACCTGAGGTGGGAAATACTCCCGGGCACCTTGGAGGATCAATCTGACAAATGCATTGAGGATGAATGGGGAGAAGCTTTATGCCAGCTGAAAAAAACACAGAGCAAGGTAGCACGCAGGTACAACGCAGGGAGGTATCTGGTACCATACAAGGTCAGGGATAAAGTTGTATACGAATTACATAATTAAAGTAGAGCGATTAACAGCAAAACAGCGAAGTTGGACTACCGATGGTCAGCTCCGACGATCATATCCAAGTTTCTCACCCCTGTTATGGTCCAATTAATGGATCCTGTCACTGGTCTGGCCCCGTGTCGTGCCCATGTCACCCAACTAAAACCTTGTCACTAACTCCACAAGTGAACCAAGTGCTTAAGTTCTCTTGTGGTTCATATGTATGTTCTGCTTGAGGAGGAAAAGTGTTTCTTTATGTGGTAATGTTCGTTTCCATATGTTGCATGTACCCCATATGTCAGCATAGTGACAATAGGATGTGAGACCTCGTTGCTAAGTGCTTCTAAGATAATACGGGGCATACTAGGAACTAAGTGAAATAAGAGTGAACAAAAGTTATAAGGACTAGGTGTTAGTATAATTGGATCTCTATATTTTTTCCCCCCTCGAAAATGCATTTTCAACCGATTGCCAAATTGTTGTAGGAATAGCGATTGTGTATATTGTTTAATCTGTTTATTCTAATAATCATGTTATTTATACCTTAAGTTCTTCAAGGAATATTCTTTGGACATTGTTCTTTAATATATATAGATGTAATCAATTCTGCTATTGTAATTTAAGGATAGGTAGTTAATCTTCAGCGCGTGCTCGCTGAACTCTGGTTGACGTTAAGATTTTGAATTAGAGTATATTTCATTCACGGTTAATGAGTCCGAGGTGTCTTGTTTGGTATTATTTCGTCACATGTGATATTGTTCTATAGTTCTTTCCTTGGTTTGCCCGGATTTTTGGGTTATAATTACTTTACTTTGGATACCTCATCTCCTCCCGCCCTGCCCTTNAGTTTCTCGTCCACTATCTTGGTGACCGCGCGCAGCGCGGTTTGCCCGTTCCTCCTCCCCCCCTCTTGCCATGCGCACAGCCTCGTCGCACCTGGCGCATCAGGTTATGTGGCTCATCCTCTCATTCTGGTTTCGAACTCATGTCCATGCGTGTCGGCCGTTCTCGAGCCGTTGGCTCTCGGTTCTGGGCTTGTTGAGAGCAAGTCGGGATCATTGCGATGTTATCACGTGCGGGAACTGATATGAGGTTTCCTTTATGTACAGTTAAGTAACCGAATCAACCAAGGGGTAAAAATAGAGTCTTGAATAAAGACTTGTGTGACAACATCCTGAGTGACTTCTTTGTACAACCCCTTCATAACGACTTCTTGTGCCGCGCAACAAGTCTAGTTCGCAAACTCCTACTATCAACACTGGTGTAAACGGGGGCTGACACATTGTCTCCAAGAGCGTCAGAAGGGTCCACGAGAGGTGTGGGCACAGTGTGATGTAAATTGTTGAATATTTTCAAAGTTCTCATTAAACCTAAGTAGTTACAAAAAAAAAAAAATCAAATTAAAAGTCAAGACATTGAAATACCACAGATGAAATGGAATCTTTTAGTGGGGGTATTTAATATGCACTTTCTGAACCAAAAAATATCAGCACATGATTTACAAAATAGATTCATTTTGGAACAGTCAAGACCTAGTCTACCATTAAAAAGTTATTACTTGTAAAAAGAATACACCATTATTATTATTATTATCATCATCATCATCATTGTCACAGGAATCCAAAGTGAAACCCTTAGATCACTTAACTCTCTACCAACGGAGCTAGATTATTTATCCATTTTATTCATGTTACTTTCACCAATATACGTAAATAGAAAAAAATATACACAAGCAAAAATCTAGAATTATTCCTTTTACTTCTCATCAAATTTATGTTATGAGTTTAATAGAATCGTATAAGTGCAACCTAGCTATATGTAAATAGATACAACACAAAGAGAAGTCTCTCAAGATATTCAATGCCAATATGTGGTAAATGCGACTCTATGCTGAAAGTATGTCATATTTTAGTGGAGTAATGTAAGTTTTATCAGATTATCCTAGATTAGGGTTTAAACAAATACCCAACTATGTTTTATAAGTGGGTCGTTTATCTGTTGAGCATATGAGTTTTATCAGGTTAATATTCAAAATATTATGTTATCCTACAAAGTGAACATTTATAATGTTTTCAATTAACCATATGAAGTGGTTTAATAGATTAGTCATAGTTAACCATTACAATGAAAAGCTGCTAATGTCCTTGTTTTGATGCATCTTAGCCTTTAAGCTCTCAGTGCACATCAAGTAATGGCTTGCATTCACACAGCTAATAAATCAGCATGAGTGTTTAATGACAAATAAGATAATAAGATGGCATGGGTGTAGGGGGAGGGG
>CABEEJ010000624.1:198394-243783 GCA_901482245.1 Timema douglasi
AAAAAAAAAAGATTCAAGGAGAGCACTATTCTAAATAGCTGTTAAAAGAGTAAAATTTTCAAAAATTTTACAAAAGAGGATCACTACAAATCGGTTCTAGGAGCATCAACTTTACTTACATTAACTGAGGGAGAGGAGACTTGTTACTTACACCTCCTACTTCTCCTCCATCTTAAAGAAAGTTCAACCACCACTGTATAAAATAACAATGCTGTTATTTCTTAGGGTTTAGTATTAAGTCTTAATATCATGTCATAAACTTAGGATTATGAAAGCTCCCAAAATTAAATTCTGCCTACATCCATGCTAGATGGCTCTACATGACTGCACCTAAAATGTTAAGCTCTAATTCATATTTTCTTCAACATAACTTACAAAAATTGTTTTTATTAACAATGTTGAGTTCATGTTATATTGTGGTGTGAATGTGATTATGCCATGTGATTTTTTTAGCACCCCATCTTACTAATCGTTCAGGTTGTACGCCTATGTACTAATTATTCTAATGTGTTATGGATCAGGAAATTTCAATACGAGGAAATGTACCCAAATTTGTATGGAGGGAGGGTGGACAATCATTTAGGAATAAAACCCTCAGTACACATAACTGGAAATCAAGTCCTGATCTCATGGGTCGACAGTCTAGTCCATTGCAAGAGTGAAGTTCCAGACCATAAGGCCACAGAGCAGGTATTTCCTTATTAATGTTTATATAGTATTTATTTTTTCTTTGTTTTATTCAAATTTTATTTGATTTGAGTATTGGTTATTTGAAATTTTTTAACTAGATAATGGTTGGTCCAAGTTCTATGATATATGACTTTGAAATATTAAAAAGGATGTCTACCGAGTTGAAGAAACTAAAATTAGTGACCTTTTGGGGACCTTCTTGACCACAAAATTCCTTCGGTAAATGGTTGAATATATTGTACATAAGCCCCTAGATATTGTCATAACAAACCCAAGTAATAATTATTATACAAATAAGAAAACTTACTTGTAATTATAATGTTTGAAGATCACAGAAGCTTAAGTCTCTCAACAAACATAAAAATACAAGAATGTTCAAATTCGTCACTTAATATTAAGTTTACACAAAAAAAAAATATCACAAAATCTGGGTTTTACATCTGCTTCAGTCGTTTCTTCTCCAAGTCTATTTCAGTTTGAAGTGCCTGTTGCTTAAGTTTTCTTTTCTTTGCCTTTAACTTCTTTATTGTTTCCACTGTTGTTTTTGTTGTGTTGGCTTCTTCACTTTCTTTCTCCATTTCTTCAATTGCTTCCCTCCTTTTTAAACTTGCTCGCCTATCCATATGCAGCATCCCACTTCTTAAATCCATATTCTTTATGCCACCCACAGACTGAACTTCTGAGTAAATGCCACGTTGGGAGATTAGAGAAAGCTCTTTTATTTTCAACCAAACACTCCTTGTTTACTGAAAAACTTCTTTTGACAGTACTGTTTCCATGTAACATTGTAAATATCATTTTGCAAAATAACAACAATGCCCTGCAAGCTTTTGCATTAATTAAGATGTTGAAGAGAAAAGAATCTAGTCTAGTTTCGTTGAAACAAAATGTCTTCACCTCTTCAACAGCAGGCTGCTCACAGATTTCAAGGTAGTTTTTTCTTATATGTTCAGCTTCAATATTTTCAAAGTGGTTGTTTGAAGTGAGTTGTTCGAGTGCTATGTTAACCCCGTTGTACTCTTAGAGTGCCACTAGTCATTACTGCTGGTGAAAGGCACTAAGCACTTTTCACCATGCACTTTTGTAATTGAGACATAGGCCCTGTCAGTTTCTGGAACATTTCCACTAAGAAGTGTCTGCAATCTCCTCTAAACAGTTGTACATCAAGTTCCTTCACATTTTTACAAAATTTCTTTGCACCAAAGCCTATGTCAACATCAGAAAATCTTTCTCCTTCTACTGACTGCAAGAAACAAGAGTTTTTCTTCAAGAAGGTTGTATTTTAGGAAGTCTCCTAAAACACCAAAATTCTTTGTTTCAAATAGTTTGGAGCACACAAAGACCACATATTTATTTAAATGAGGTATCATTTTCAAGGCCCTTTCAATTACTTTTGAGTGTTACACCCATCTGATGGAACACATCTTAATTGGGCAGGGTGGCTACAAAACTTATTTTATAAAATTCCCTGCCTTTTCCAGGCAACATTTTTCAATTTTCCCCGACTACTTTTTTCCAGTTTTAATGGTGATGATGACTTGTTTTATTTATTATTTATCACATATTAAAAAAAATAATTGTATCTACTAAACAAACAGTTTTATTTATTATTTTAAAAATTAAAATGTTATTTTATTTAGGTATTATTAACTTATTTTTAGTGTTTAGTTGCAAAACTAATGGGATATTTTAGACATATTATTTAATTCCCTGACTTTTCCTTATTTTTAGTTAAATTCCCTGACATTTCCCTGTAATCCAAAATTCCCTAACTTTTCCAGGTTTTCCGTGTCTGTAGCCACCATGTTGGGAAGAGGTCTAATCCATTTGAGAGTGTGTGATCAGCTCTTTGAGATGGAAAATCTCGAAACAGATAATACAATGAACGTAAAAAATTATTAACTTGCCATTCACATTTATTATGAGCTGTCTTATAAGCCCCATGAACTGTATGAAGAGAGCATGTGCCAACATCAATAGGTTTCTTGTCTTCAGAGTTATCTAAATTTTTTCCCATCATTGAAGTCCTTAAGGAATTTTAAATTTACGTTTGGTCCATCAACAAAAATTTGTAGAACATTCTTTAAAGGCAGTCCTAATTCAGACATCCCTGATGTAAAGGAATCAAGGAGGTCAGTAGCAGTAGAATGCCCTAAAAACACAGAGTTCAAATATCAGGTTGAAACCACATTTAAACTTAGTTCCAATATTGGACAATTATGTCCATTTGTCCTTTCTGTGCAATTCGATTGAGGCTTTCGTCAAGTGAAACTATAAAAAATGCAGACTTCTTTAAATCTGCTGAAAGCTTTTCTTGAAAGAAGAGGAAAATACCAAAAGTTGACAAATAGCCAAGTTTGTTTTTATTCATTTTAAACTTCTGTGCTATTACACTGTCAGGCCACATGATGGAGAAAAGATCACTGGAATAACATGAATCTCTGTCAGATGTATTAGTCATAACCTTATTCCTGGACCACAGAATTTATGCTTTCAAGGTATCACCATTAACACAAAATTTACTTAAAGGTCCTCCAAAAGATGAAGATGAAACAACCAATGTAAGACGAAGATGCAACAAAAGATATATCATTTTCAGAATTAAGCCCACTTGTGGAAGGTAATAATTCTTTTGCCGGTTCTGGCTGTTTACATCCAACATTTTCAGCAGATACAAAGCTTGGCGTTTTTTTGCTTACCTTGTAGTATGGCACAGGTTAGTTCCAAATACTTATTTCCTTTTCCATGTATTTTCATCTCATTCTACCCACTGTGGCTTATATCCAAATCAAATTTAGATTTACAAAATGTACAATAAGCCTTATACTGGTCGCCTTCAACTGGGCGCAACCACTTTTGAGATTTTATTTTCTTTCTTTATCAGTTAGCCAGAACTCTTTGAATGCAGGCATCATTTTACACCTTAAACTTGACCAACAAAATCTTTGAATGCCAAAACAAAAAGTATGGATTTTTTTTTGAACACAACAATTAAAAAATAATTTAATACTCTATGTGCTCTTAAGACGACAAAAATCATTAAAAAATCGGCATATTCAGAATTAAATTAACTGAGGTCCTGAGCAACTGTCAACAAATAGGGTGGCATTTCGTATCACTACAAAAGTGAATTCAGTCAAAGATCCAACATTTACTATAACGTTTATATTTTAATTGTGGCACACCATACTTCGCTGCAGAAAAGGGCCTGGTATTATCCCGTTTCATCTACAAAACCTGCATTCAAATTAATTCACTCACACCCCATTATTTGTCGACATATACAAGGTATAATGCACTCACACACAGTGTTCAACTTTAACTAGATGGTGAACGTTAACCTTGTCCTTGGTATTAAGATAAAAACAACCAGGCAACTTGCGGCTAGCGCATGGCATCATGGGTTGTGGATAAAGAGATTTTTGACGTGTTCGTGTTGTTACGATGCGCGGGAAATTCAAACTAAAA
This sequence comes from Timema douglasi, assembly GCA_901482245.1. Lineage (NCBI taxonomy): Eukaryota > Metazoa > Arthropoda > Insecta > Phasmatodea > Timematidae > Timema > Timema douglasi. The sequence goes on from CABEEJ010000624.1 coordinate 202,553, forward strand.
TATTTTTGTCTTTATGACCAAAATATTGAAAATTCGTGACTTTTCGGGAACTTTCGTGACCCAATAGACACCCTGTTAAATTATATATTTAAATTATCTAGAAACTCAACAAATGTTTGACCCCATGACTGAAAGAAACATTTCACTAGTGATAATGATAAGTGCCCAAGATACTACAATCCCATTGGTTCTAAATGTGTATGACAGTTATAAAGAGTACATGAACGGAAAATTACAGAGAAACACTATCATCTGAGCGAACTCTTCTTCGACCCTTCCTTTTAAAAGAGCTCTGCGGAACTAGAACATATGATTCCTACTTATTTACCTCCCACATCTTATTTTCAATTGTTATTCACTGATTTTATCTTTTCACACATGGTGATAGAATCAAATTAATATGTTAATAAGTTCATCACAAACTAGGCTGGTAATTGTCCTACTCCAATAACCCTTTGAGTGCCAAGAAAAATGACAAAAAAATGTGCTAAAAGTGCCAAACTATTTTGCTGAAAATTACAGGATTTTGTCCAAATTTTAATAATTTTTAATAATAATTACAGGAATTAAAACCACACAGATAAGGAACATTACTTTAATTCAAACTTTTCAAAACGACAAGAAATTTTCCTTTTTGGATAAACTTCTTTCTTAACAAATAATAACTTAAATGTATATAATTTATATATTTAAAACTTATTATAACTGATTAAGCATAACCTGGATGATACATCTGTTATTTTCAGTAAATCTCCAATTAATCTTGTCTCGATAGTCAACACAAGCATATTTTAGAAACAATTTGACACGAATATCAAGTGTTTAACATTAAAGCTTCACAGGCATTTATTGATATTGTGAAATTATGTTGCTTGTTGTGTATCAACTTTCATTTTAACATCTCTCATGTTGAATTTATACTGTTAATTATTTTTTACATGTGTAATTTTCACAAATAACAACCTAGTCAACTATTTTAACTTTCTATTAATTATCTTTTTACTGTCATTGGTTAAATATCTTAGATATTACAGAACATGTCTTCTTTGTCAACATATTTTTAAGCTGGTTACTAGAATAATTAATCATTTAATTAATAAGTTCATTATTGTTGCCATACTGGTTTGCCTATTAATTTTGTTAAGTCATGACCTTCATTAACCTAGTATATTTATTTCAGGTATTCAAAATTTTGTAGTCTTTAATATTATATTAATAACTCTAATCTAGTTAATTTGCTAATTTATACTTTTCATTGCTTATCAGTTAATCATTTATTCTGCTACTGCTTAATAGTGTTTTGCACAAATTACATTTTTATTTGTTTTATGCAAATTAATTTTAAAATTATTACTTAATCTCTATGATGATTTTTTAGAAATGTTAGTTATAATGCCTGTTTTAACTATCTTAATTTCTTGTTATAATAATATCTCTTTGAATAAATTATCTTCATGTTATGTTTCTTAATTTGTATTGTTCAATTTGACCAAATAAGTTGTACCAATTAATCTAGTTAGCTGTTCTATCCAAGTATGTTCCTTATTTTATAAAAAAGGTATATAATAGTTATACAGGATAGTGATTTGAAGGAAGAAAAGGTACCTGAAGACTTTAAAAGGGAGTTAAGTTATAATACCTATTTTCAAGAAAAGAGACAGGAAGAAGGGTACAAATTATACTAGGATAACACTGATGTGCCACTGCAAAAAGAAAATATATATAAGATACTGAAAAGTGAATAAGAAATCAAATGAAAGGAAGATGGCGAGAGAAACAGCACATCTTTAGGGAACAGATGTCCACAATAGATTTAATCTTTTCTATAAGACAGCTGATGGAAGGATGCTATGAATTAGGGAAAGATTTGATAATAGTATTTATGAATATTGAAAAGGCATATGATAGTGTGGCTAAAAATAAAGTTTGGAAAGTGATGGAGAAGGCCAAGGTGGAAAAATGAATTAATGAGAGTGAAAAGCTAGAACAGTGAGTGGTGTCTAATAAACAATGAATTGCAGCAATAGACTGCCCTCTCACCACTACTATTTGTAATGATAGTGGAAATGGTTATGAATAAAGTGGCAGGAAACCTAAGGGAGGAAAGAATGAATACCATTATCTTTACTGATGACTTGATATGGGGGTAGAAAGAAGAAGTACAGAGGAACCTTGATGCCGAACATAATTTGTTCGTAAAGGCCGTTTGGAAACCTATTTGTTTGAAAACTGAAATCATTTTTCCCATAAGAATTAAAATGGATTAATCCCTTGCAAACCCCAAATGAATGTTTATTTAAACCTTTATATCAGCACTTTATGCATAAAATCATATACAAAAAACAGTGAAAATGTATAAAATCTTACTCAAAGAGGACACAATAAATCGATAAAATCTATGAGAGAGACAAAAATGTAACTTCACTGTACCTTTACATATGAAAATTGATGGCCTAAGTGGAAGGTGGTGGTGAGAAGGGGAGAGATGTTATTGTGTGGAAGAGGAGTCCCCTTCCATAAAACAACTGTCCTTGTGGGTTTTTTCTCTTTTCTGTCTCTTGGTACCGGATGCTTGAGACTCATTGAACCTTTATCTCTCTAAAAACATGTCCAATGGGATTTGTTTTTGCCTGTGTTTTAAAATGTTTGTGAAGTAAGACATGGCATTGCCATTGAAAAGGTTTATGATGTGATTTGCTACATCTTTGTTAGGGTGACATCTTTACACAAAGCTTTGCACCTCCCTCTATTTTGCACATATTTTGTTGATCATAGAACCAGGGACATCCTCCCTCCCTTCCTTTTATCACCAAAGACATTTCATCCCCCATTGTCTTTTGCTGCTTCTCCTTAAAGTGTTTCAGTTATTCTGTGGTTGTCAACTTCCAAGCCCAATCTTTTGCTTAGAGACAATATCACCAACAACAGCAACAGACGCAGCCTCAAAGCCCTCAATGTATCTGTCTGGTCACAATTTCCTCCAACTTGAGTTCATGGTCCTAAGTTACTTACACCCAGGATTTGTCAATGATACTTAAGCAATAGAAGATGAAGTGATTCTTCCAGAATTCTCTTAGTGCTAATACTGTGACAGGTCACTTCAAAACACCTTTGAAACTACTTTGGTGTAGCGCTTCTTAGAGTTTGAAATTACCTGCTGGCCCATGGACCGGATTAGAAGAGTTGTATTAGCCCTCCACAAAACAGACAAATTACTTTTTATTTTGTTTTTCTTGAACACCCTTGGATTATCAGAGTGGTACACAAGCAATGGCATGACCTTTGGGGTTAAGTCCCCATTTGCATTTCCTCCTGAGTTATGTAGCTACCCCTTGGAAATTTTTTGCAAAACAGGTTTGTTTTATCACAGTTGAACACTTGGTGGGGAAGAAAACACTCGGCCTTTACATAGTCACTAAATTATTGCACATATTTCTTAGCAGTTCTTGGTTTGAAAGCACAGCCTTCATATGCCTAACCACACTATGTATGCCACCACTTCTCTTAAATTTCTCGAACTTCCCTTAGCTACCTTTCAACACAACACATCAGTATCAGCACTCATACCAGGGTTTTTCTTAAAAAGGTCATCCATCATGTAATCGCCTTGCTTTTTCATGAATTATAGCCTCAGAAACACTATCACCAGCTAAGTGTTTGTCGATTATCCAAATAAGCATAAATTGTTCCACTTCTTCAATAGTCTGTGATCTTTGTTTAGTAAGAACTTTCACTCCTTTTGCAACATCCACTACCTTGATCGTCTCTATTTTTGAGTAAAGTACAGAGCATTGATTTTGCAATACCGAACTGCATAGCAAGATCTGAGACACAAACACCATTTTCATGTTTGAATATGATTTCTTTTTTTTTCCCCCTCTCGTGTGATTCTAATAACTTTTCTTTTCGCTGTGATGCTATCCCTATTCTTTCTAAGCCCTGTGGTTGCTTATTTGATAGTGATTTATAAAAAACAACCAAATAAAAAGAAAATCAAGAAAATCACTGAAATTATAGCATGAGATTCTATATTGAGGGAGCCTGTGGCGTAAATGATGCTCTCCAACTGTACATCTCAGCCTGCATTTGGGAAACGAGTTTCTGTTCAGAAACCGGTGTGATTTTTGTTCAGAAAATATGTTTGAGAACCGATTTGTTTGAAATGAGAGTTGTTCGACAGCTGAGGTTCCACTGTATAGAAACAATTACAGGAATGGAATGAGGAAGTGAAAGAGTGTGTAATGAAATTTAGCATGGCGAAGTGTGAAGTGATGGTAGTTACAAGGAAGAGGATAAGGCCTAGTAAAGCTATAAAGTTGGAGTAGAACCTTGAAAATTACAGAATGGAAAATATCTTGGAAGCGTGATTCAGGCAAAAGGTGGAAGTAGAGAAGATCTAATGAAAAGAGGACAGCAGGGGAAAGTATCTATAGGTGTGTAAGAGACCTGCTAGGGAAAAGAGAAGTGCCCTTGAAGTGTAAGGAAGTGTTGTACAATTTGTACCCATTGTCACACATGCAGCAGAAACACAGACAATGAATTTAAGAGAAACTATGAAAATGGAGGCCATGGAAATGAAGTTTATGAGGAGTATGTTAGATGTTATAAGGAGATACAAGATTAGGAGTGAAGGTACAGGAAGTGCATGAGATAGTAGAGGAAGCAAGAGTGAAATAATATGGGTATGTAATGAGACTGGAGGAGATGATGCCAAGAAAGAGATGAAAGGAGCAGATAACAAAGTGTGCAAGTGTAAGACGGGGGCATATTACCCAACTTACCCGGCCACAAGCAGAAACTGTTGATGATGACAAAGGGTGATGTAGTTGAGAACTAGACAACTCTACAAACACCAAAAATATTTTAATTCTACTTCTTGCAGAATGAGTGATGAAGAAAGACAATTTATTATTTAACCTCGAAACAAATTTTAATGTCATTGTTAAAATTTTCAATTTTTTTATTATAAATTGTCTATAAGTATTTTAATTGATGGCAGGTTCTTTAAAAAATCATATTTTATTTAGTAAAGTAATTATTTTATTAAATATATGTTCAATATTTTTTCCCCGTGTCCAAGTGTCATTTTTCAATTTAAAGAATACGATATTTTGATGCAGCTATAGCCGTACTTAGCAAATATAAAATCTTGGCTATTTAATCTATCATGATATGCCCAGTTGTAGTTGTAATTTTACTTTGGCAGGATAAAACCCTCATGAGTCAAAGTTGGTTTTGTTATATAAAAACGCTTAATATTAATTGATCACTCATGTGTAACCAAAAATGTCCACACATAAACCACAAACTGTGTTAAAATATAAGAATAACCCTGAGCATGGGACAACTCCTGGATATCCCAGTGGTAAGAGCATTAACATGCTAGGCCAAAAGTCCAGAGTTTGGTGTGTGTGTTCGGGTGTCATTTTTCAATTTAAAGAATAGCTAATAAATTTAGTTTGTTTTCTCTGCCTTACACAATTAGGCTGACTTTGTCAGTGTGTAATTCTTTTCTAGCTTTCTATCTAAATAACAGATTTCATACGTGGTTAATACTTACCATTAAGGTTCCCTGGGTTTATACATTTTTTCCTTTCCGAGACTTGTCGTTCTTGAGCTAAGAGTGTCCATAGTAGAAAGTAATGTGTTGGCAGATTTGACATTTAAAATTAACAATGTATGTAAGCTGAACCAAAATGATTAAAATTTAAAAAAAATTAATTTGTTTGTTTCATATTTTAGATAAGAAGATGCAGCTAGAATGTATGCCTAAATCTTGGCAGGAAAATTATCAAATGTCATTTTCACAAATAAATGAAATGGCTTTAAATGTAATTTGTTGACAAAAAAACTAATTTAGGATACAATATTTAATTTATGAAAATGTTAAACCATTTTTATAATTTTAGAATTTGAGATTTCTAGTTCTATGTTATAGCTCATACACTTTCTGAATAAAATATAAATCATAATAATCCTGTTACTCAGTGATAAGAAAATGATATCATAGAAATTTAGTCTCTGTGCATCAATGAAAAATAATGCTTATCATTTCTTAGAAATTAATTATAGACTCAAAACCTATTTTTATTTAGGTTAGGATTTCATAAAATTACTATTTTGCAAAAAATATTTTGAAAACTTGTTAAAAGAGAAAAGAGCAAGTGATTCAAGTGGTTAATTAAATTTTCTTTAGCTTATAACCCAAACGGGTAGTAAGATGGTGTGCCAGAAAAAAATCTTTCACACTAGAAAATGATACTTTTCCTAAAACATGCCTTCAGAAGTATTAATTTCAAATTGTCTAAATTTAAAGGCAAATTGTTAAACTGAATATTATCAACAAGATTTGTGAAACTATACTTTAGTTAAAATGATACCATCGCTATTCCATCCACCAATCAGTGACCTTATTTTTTATGTTATTTAAATCATTTAAAATAACAGCATGTTTAGTGAGAACAGTTTCCATAAACTATGTATAAAGGGTAATTAGAAACAAACTGTACAAACTTTAATGGGAGATAAAAACCCTAAAAAACACATTTTTCGTGAATGAATGTATGTCTGCAAACGTCCCCTTTAGATGCTAAAGGACGCTGTTGTTACATAAATGAAAGGCAAAAAGAGTGAACAATATTGCAAGTCTGACTGCGTCGAAGCATTGATTGCTGTTCATTTTTAAAGATTCTACAGTCCCATATGTTAGATGAATTTCAGTCATCTAAGAGTCCATGATATTCTTCATGCTACACATATCAAGTCCATGTTAGAGATGACTGTGAAAATAGCAGTTTTATGGGCACCCAACAGCGCTCTCTAGCGTCAAAGGGTAACATATCTGGACAAACATTCAATAACAAAAAATGATTGCTTTGTTTACCCTATCTCCCATTCATACACGTTACATTTAATCAACTCTTCAATACTTACTCAAGTCTTTTTTCTTCTTGTTGCAAAGCATTAACATGGTTTTTAAATACAGTCTCAGCCTCATTAGTGTCCAGAACATCAAATGGGATTCGAGTTTCATTCACATCATTCATATCACATTCTGTCCAAGTTACATCTTCAGGACATTCATAAAAATATTGGAGGAAGTCTGGGTGCTCTTTAATACGAAGTTGAACAGCCGGCCAATCCCTAGTCATATAAAAAATATGTTCTTGTTAGAGCAATCAGTGACCTGAAGATTTGTAGGAACACTTAAAAAAAACAGTAAATACCTAAAAATAAATAAGTAAATAAACCCATATGTGGAGAGAAAAATTTGCACATGTAAGACAAGTGGATAGGATATGTATTAGCTTCATGGTTCTAAATTATAGACATTTTTATTTTATATAACATAAAAAATACAGGCTGGCTTTGTACTTTCTCAACCTAACATTGCTTAAGTTTAAATTCCAGCTAAACAAAATTTGATGCTGCACATTAAATTCAACATAGACTTTAAATGCTCCAAGGATGCATACCATTGGCAATGCAATAATGGCATCTAAGCCTACTCACCAATTTTTCTAAGTTAAGCATAAAAACCCATCATAAAATTTTCTTCCATTACTAGTTACATACCTTTTAACAATGGTTGTATTGGTTTAGTGATTCTTCTTTCTATGAAAGAACTAGATATTTTATTTAAACTATAGAGAAAAAGGATTTTATTATAAAGGAAATCCATTAAATGTCTTTATTTTAAGAAATTAAAGTTCATGGAATTTAAAAGAAAATACCTTGACTTGATAATTATAACCATTTTAGAAATCAGGTTTCTTTAGGACTTAAAAAAACGTGTGTGTTTGTGTGTGTGTGTGTGTGTGTGTGCACCAATAGAACCATGTTATTGTTTCTGTAATGTATTTATTTCCATGTAGGTTGGCTAACATGTGTGGTGACGTAATAAATTATCTGCTTCCCATCATGCCCCATCCTAAATGTCTATCGAGAATCTTATCAATAGCCGGTGTTCCCGACCAAACCATTCACTCAAGCCGTAACATTAATTCAAGTAAGTCGTGTTCTTATTCAAGCCATCCTTACCATGATACGGATGGGGCATATTGGCGACGGGGATAAAACAAACTATGGTGTAATATATTCCTGGCTATTTGGAAGTCCAGCTTTAAAAGTTTATTGAATTAATTTAATTATAGAAGTAAATAAAAAAGTTCTTCAAATGAAAAACGTATGCACAACAGACTTGAGGCAACTCCTGAGAACATTTGGGGATTTTAATAACTTAGGGTGTAGTCTACGAAAAATCAACCATATAAACACAAATGGCAGTCATAGGAAACATGAGTAGTTTCGACAGTAATGAAGAAACCTGGTTGTCATATGTGGAGCGATTCAAACTATTTGTCGAATGTAATAGTATAACTAATGAGAAGAAAGTAAGTACGTTACTGACAGTAGTAGGCGTGAAAACTTTTAATCTTTTACGAGATTTATGTACACCTTACAAGCCGTCAACAAAAAGCTATGTGGATCTAATTAAAATTATCCAAGAACACTTATAACCTAAACCATCATTAATTGCCAAAAAATATAAATTTAGTTTAAGATCACGAGCATGAGCATGAAAGTGTATCAGATTATATCGCTAGCTTAAAACAAATGTCAAAGCATTGCGAGTTTAAAGAATTGTTATCTGATTATTTATGGGATCGTCTTGTAAGTGGATTGAGAAGCAGATCTATTAAGCAACAACTTCTAGCAGAGAGAAAACTAGACTACAAGATAGCAGTGCTGATTTCAACATCTTTGGAGGCAGCCGAGAAGGATACAGCGTCACTGGCCTTTGGACATAACACCGGTGGAACAGCTGATCGTCAATCCCAAATTCTTCGAATGTCGAAAAAGGAAGAAAGAAAAGGCGGTTCCAGAGAAGTGAGGTGTTATTGCTGTGGAAGAAACGGTCATTTAAAAAATGAATGCCATTATAAACAGTATGAATGCCGTGTATGTAAGAAGAAAGGTCATTTGCAAAAGGTGTGTCGATTGAAACAGTTGAGTAAGTCAACCAATTCTAATAGGGCTACTCATACGATTCTTAGCAAATCTCACAAAGAGAGACAAAAGTATGACAGTAATAAACATTTTGTGGGGTTGGGTGTGTTAAATGACAATAGTGATGAAAACATTGATGAGATTTCAAATTTATTTGGGTTATATAAAAATCAGCTTGGCGAGAAGCGTGAAAGCGTGGAACCTTTTAAAATAAATGTTCAGGTGGAAGGGAAAGAAATTCCGTTTGAAGTAGACACAGGTGCAGGGGTATCTGTAATCTCTGAAAAGTAGTATCTGGATAAATTAAGTCAATTAAAATTGCATCCAACTGATTTAATCTTAAATTCATATATAAATGAACCAATTATTCCTGTGGGTATTATAAATGTTAATGTTCAATATTAGGATTTGTCACATAAATTGGAATTATTCGTAACTAAACATGGAGCTAATCCATTACTAGGACGGGACTGGATTAAGGAACTAAAAGTACAATTATTATTGATTCCAGAAAACTTGCATAGTGCTAATAGTGTAACGGCATATAGGGTACAAACAGAAATGGTAACTAACCTGTTAAGGAAATTTCCAGAAGTTTTTAATAAAAAAATTAGGTGATTATAAGGGTGAACCAGTTAGGTTAAATTTTAAGAAAAGATGCCAAACCAAAGTATTGCAAACCGAGATCAATTCCATTTGCACTTAAAGAAAAGGTAGAGCAGGAGTTAGAACGCTTAGAGCAAGAGGAGGTATTAACTCCGGTTTCTAATAGTGAATGGGGTACACCAATAGTCCCTGTACTTAAGAGGAATGGAAATTTTAGAATATGTGGAGATTTTAAAGTGACCTTGAACTCTAGTCTAGAACTAAAGAGACATCTTATTCCCAGAATAGAAGAGCTATTTGTTACTTTACAAAAGGGAGAAACCTTTAGTAAACTGGATCTAAGTCATGTTTATCAACAGGTTAGGTTAAACGAAGAATCTAGGAAACTTTGTGTGATAGGCACTCACAAGGGTTTATTCAAGTACAACAGAATTCCTTATGGGATTTCTCCAGCACCAAATTTGTTCCAAAAATTAATGGAAAAAACATTACAGGGGTTGAAAGGAGTAATTGTATTTTTAGATGACATTTTGGTTACTGGTAGGGACATGCAGGAACATGCGACAGGCTCAAAGAGGTGTGTAAACGTTTACGTGACAAGGGTCTCACAGTAAGCAAAAATAAGAGTTTGGAGTATTTAGGGTTTGTAATAGACAAAGATGGGTTAAAAACAGCCAAAGACAAAATTGTGGCTATATTAGATACACCTAGGCCAGAGAATGTTAAACAACTGAAGGGATTTCTAGGGCTAGTCAATTACTATGGAAAGTTTGTTCCAAACTTATCCACAATACTTTGTCCTATGTATCGGTTGTTAAGAACACAGATTTTAATTTTGACAAAGCATGCATGAAATCTTTTTCAATAATTAAAGAAAAGTTAGTGTCAGCAGAGGTGTTAGCTCACTATAATCCCAAATTACCTTTAAAATTAGCATGTGATGCATCCGGCTATGGTGTTGCTAGTGTACTGTCACAAGTGCAGAGTGATGGAAGTGAACGTCCAATAGCCTATGCTTCCCGCACACTGTCTAAAGCTGAGCAGGGATATTCAGATTGACAAGGAAGCTTTGAGCCTTGTTTTTGATGTAAAGAAATTTAATCAATACCTGTGGGGGAGGAAATTTATACTATGTACAGATCATAGACCTTTGTTAAGCATATTTGGGGAGAAAAAAGGTTTGCCAGCCTTTGAAGCTCGTAGATTACAAAGATATTCTCTTTTCTTATCAGGGTATGATTTTGATATTTGCTATGTCAAATCAGAAAATCATGGTAATGCTGATAGTATTATCCAGGTGGCCATTAGTTAACTCTGACAATGATGAATTAGAGAACGATAGTTGTATTGGTACTTATTTACAATGTTTTGAAATTAGTGGAATACCTATAAAATGTGAGGATATAAAGAAAGAAGTACAAAAAGATCCCGAATTTGTTAAACTTACAGGTTATGTGAAGTTTGGTTGGTCTTATGATTATGATAAGGAGTTTAAAACTTATTTTCTTAGGAAAAATGAATTAACATTAGAGCAAGGAATACTGATGTGGGGGTATAGGGTAATTGTACCAGAGAAATTTCGTAAACATTTGTTAGAGGAATTACATTCAAGTCATCTTGGAATAGTTAAAATGAAAACTTTAGCCAGATCTTATATTTGGTGGCCTAATATTAATGAGGACATTGAACAGATGGTCAAAAATTGTGCACCCTGTCTATTGGAAAGACGAAATCCATGAAAGAGTATGTTACATGTTTGGAATTATCCAAATAAACCATGGTCTAGATCACATATAGATTGTATGGGTCCATTCAAATCTAAGATGTATCTTGTTATCATAGATGCATATACTAAATGATTGGAAGTGTTAGAGGTAACGTCAACAGCAGCAGGTCAAACCAATTTAAGACCGATCTTTGTGAGGTTTGGCTTACATGAATACATTGTGACAATGGACCACCATTTACATCACATTAATTCAAGTTTTTTTTAATGCAAATGGTATTAAACATACTTTAACACCTCCATACCATCCTCAAAATAACGGCCTAGCCGAAAATGCAGTAAAATTTGTAAAAAATAAATTGAATGTTATTAATGGAAATAGAAATCTGGAGGTAGCTTTAAGTAGATTTCTATGTGATTATAGGAACTCGGTACATAGTACAACCAATGAAACCACAACCAAATTGATGTTTAATAGACAACTTAGAACTAGGCTAGATTTGCTACGTTCTAATGTGAATGAAAAGGTAGAGCCAAATCAGAGAAAACAGGTTAGATATGCAAAGAGATGTAAAACTCGGGAGCTAGTTCCAAACCAAGGGGTACTAGTCAGAGACTATCGAGCAAAGAATAAATGGATTGAAGGGGTTGTTGTATCACAATTGAGTCCAGTAGCCTATTTAGTCAGATTAGGGGCAGTAACATGGAAACGCCGTATTGACCAATTAATTAGTTTACAGTCTTCCCCTGAAACTAGAGTAGAGGAGATAGAACCTAGCGTTAGAGAGCCATATCCCTCAGAGCTGGATCACAAACCTAATAGGGAAAACTTGACATCTCCTAAGGCATCCAGGGGTGAGAATCATTCTCCATTCGTCCCCAGGGTTGAATCACATGAAAAGGGCAGTAGTCCAGAATCACACCCACCTCAGAGGGTTGAAATCTCACCAGAAGTAAAGGAGCCTAGGTATCCAACTAGGTGTAGGAAACCTGTAGTTAAATTAAATTTGTATAAAGTTAAAAAATAATTATGACATTATTTCACTATGACTATTAAAAACTATGAGCAAATATTATATTCATAACTATTGGAAATAGTGGTCATGTATTGTATTATTTTAGGTATATTTAGGTATTTTGAGATATCTATAGTCAAGAAATTGTAAGGAAGGAATGTAATATATTTCCATGTAGGTTGGCTAACATGTGTGGTGACGTAATAAATTATCTGCTTCCCACCTTGCCCCATCCTAAATGTCAATCGAGAATCTTATCGATAGCGGGTGTTCCCGACCAAACCATTCACTCAAGAAGTAACATTAATTCAAGAAGTCGTGTTCTTATTCAAGCCGTCCTTACCATGACACAAATGTAGCAGTTTCCACTATAAGGTCCACTTCACAATTCTTTCTTTTTAAAGAAGTCAATCCTCATTTGTTTAGTAGAACCATTCCTTTACAAATTAAACAATAAACTTTCAATATAAACAAAAGTTTGCTTGGTCTCTTTAGGTGATATCGTGATTAAACACAAAGGCTCTCATGATGTCAAACTCGTGAAGTGCTTCCATAAAACTCGGCACTGGTTCGGACTTGGCTTCATCATCCTCCTCTCAACCATCTTGCCCTCCTACAAGCAACTTCCACTTTCCAACTCACTACATATTATTACACACACAACACATCACAAATTGCGAGCTCCTGATCCACAGAAACGCACGCATCAAAGTTCACTCCAGCGGTGTATTTCCCCAGTTAGACCCAATCTTCAAATTGCGAGCCGTCATCATCACCTCTTCCATCAACCTTCACTCCTGACCCTTCGTTTTCCTTCATGTAGTCACACTTTACAAAAGAGTTCTGGATTGTATACTGAGTCACTTGGTACCACGCAGAAAAAATAAAGTGAATGACCTGCAGAATGTCTATCTTGAGTTAAATCCCTTTTCCTACATCCAACAGACATACAGCTCTCTGCACTAGCTGCTTCATGTACACCTTCTTGAAACAGTTGATTACACCCAAATCAAAAGGCTATACAATAACAGTACAGTTAGGGGGTAAAAAAGAATCTTTAAATTCCTCAAAAAGGATGTGTCCGGAGAATGTGGGGCACAAACGTCTAGAACTTGAAGGATTTTCCTTCTGTGTCCACTAAATGATGCATCAAGAGCATGCAGAAAGTTTCTGAAAAACTCTACTTCATCCTCGCTTTCGAGTTGCCATAGTAGGTAACAGGTAGCTTTCTTACATTTTTAAATAAAACACCTTGATTTCACAGACTTTCCCATAACAATGGTCACTCGTTTGTCTGAGCCATCGCTGTTTGTGCACAGTCGCTCCTTCATACTTTTAAAATCCCAGGCAGGTCTCTACTTTCAATGCTGTTCGGTCTGGCAAACAATTGAAAAATATCTCCCTACATTCCCACCTTAACACACATTTATATTGATAATAAAGCCTACTATTTAAGTTAAACACACAAAATGTAAAAAAAAATATTTTTCAAAATTTGCATGGGCAAAGAAAAAAGTTTTTATTAATTTACAGAGGTGATCCAATTAGTTTCCAGTGCTTTTTAAAGTAATTCATAATGAAGAAAATGTGTTCATGCTCTCACTTGTGTGTAAACATGAAAAACGATTGTGCATATAATCATATCATTTATATACTTGATGCAGAAATTATAGTCTTTATTGGGACTTTTTTTTAGCTTTAGATTAACATAGTGTCTACTCAACTTGACCAATGACATTCCCGACTTTTTCCCTGATAATTTCCTAAAATTCCTGACTAAAAAGTATGTCACAGCCTTCTGATTCCCCAACCTGCCCCCTCATATTTATATTAATCTTTTTTTATGAGTAATAATAATAAGTTTTAAAATTCAAATAAACTATTTTTTAAATTTGTAACCCGCCTCGGTGGCGTAGTTGGCTAACACGCTTGTAGTGTTGAGCTCGACAGCTGAGGACGGGGAGATCGAGGTTCGAATCTCGGTCGGGTGAACTGGGGGTGGGTTTTCCTAAATGGTTTTCCAATCTCCCTCCACGCAAATGCGGGTTCACTTCCTCTGACTCAACCTCCCCAATTCCTAATCCATTAGAGTAATTAGTACTTAAAGCGTATAACCCGAACGGGTAGTAAGACGCGGTGCTAAATATTATTATTATTATTATTATTATTATTATTATTATTATTATTATTATTATTATTAAATTTGTATTAACATTGTTTAATAAGAATTTTAAAATATATTACACAGCTAAAACCAAAAAAACTACAGTTTGAATACCATTATTATTTATTGTTTTAGTGATTATTATATTTTATATTTTGAGTAAAACTACATTTTCCCAGATTTTTATTGTAATTTACAAAATTCCCGACTTATTCCCGTTTTTTCCCGATCACTTCAAATTCCCGTTTTCCCTGATGGTAGACACCCTGATTAAGTATACCCGCATTTGTGTGGAGGAAGAGTGGAAAACCATTTAGGAAATACCACCTTCAGTGCACCCAACGGTGATCAAACTTCAATCTCACCCAACATCATCAGTTTAGTCTAGTGGTTCCCAAACTGTGTGCTGCGAAATATTCCAATATTTTCAATGAAATGACAGCCCATGTGGTTTTAGAATCAGACAGACAATGTGTTGATGCGATGCTAGAAAGGACATCTAATGAACAATGCACAAACCACTGTTTTACTTCTCAAGAGTAATACCAGATGGTGTTCGATGTCAGAATTTTATCAGAGTTGTTTAGTAACTCTGGATTGTTCTAGCATAAAGCAGTCTAAAAGGAAGTTATTTCTCAGCACGCTGCATGAACAGATGTAGGTCACTCATTGCATCATTTTGAATATAGTAAATGGATAGTTCTAACTATCTATCAAACTTTCTCGATATTTGATGTTTGTATATAAATATCTGTCTCCGTTGACTTGATTTATTGAAGATTGAACCAAGTGAATGGTATTGTGAACAAGTAAATTTTTAAAAGTTGTTATCTTCCTAAATGTGGGCAAAATTTATTAAACATTAATAAGCAATGTAGGAATGAAAATAAAGAGGAGGCACCACAAACTAGTGGTGGGTGTTTGAAGAAGTAAAAATTTTGTAAATACGAAAGTTACTTAAATTTCGACTATACCTCGGCAGATGTCAACGATTATGAGACACTGCAGTGTGTATTGTGTATGAAAGTTTTGGCACCATAGTTATTGCTTCCAAACAAGATAAAATGCCATTAAGAAACCAATCATCAAAAGATGGTTGGTAAGCTTCGCGACTATTTCACCAGAAAGAATAATTAAAACAACAAAAAGGTACATTTTCTCAGCAGGTGTCAATACTAAGTATAATACAAGGTTGCATATAGTCGCAAAGTGTAAAAAGCTTCATACGATCCCAGAACAAATAATTCTACCGGCTGGTGTAGATATTAACATTGTGATTGGGGAGTCTGCGGAGAAACTGCTTTCAAAGGTGTCTTTGTCTAACAATACTATCAGTCACAGAATCCAGCACATGGTGGAGGATCTCAATGATCAATTAAATGAAAAAAAAATATGAGGTAAGAAATTTGGGTTGCAGCTAGATGAGGCCCCAGACAGTAATAAATATGCACATTTGATTTTCTATGCACGGTACATAGATGGAAATTACATTGTGGTAGACCTTTTTTTGTAAAAGTATCACTGCAAGTACAAAGGCTCAAGACTTGTTCAAGATCCTGGACACATTTATAGTTGAAAATAATTTGGAGAGGACAATTGCGTTGGTGTCAGTACTGATTGATGGTGGTCATTCGATTTCCGGTCATTATGGAGGATTGCGGGCGCTTATTTGAAGCAAAGCTCCAGATTCACTGTGGACCAATTGCATCATTTACAGAGGAGCACTAGCATAAAGCGTCCAAGTCTTCCACTGAATCTGGTCTTAGAATGTGTGGTGAGTGTGGTAAAATTTAAAAAAACTCGAACAATGAAAATGAGGTTTTTCAAAAAATTGTGTGAGGACATGGGAGCAGACTATACAACTTTGTTGTACTACTGCCCCTCGTGATGGTTCTCTTGTGGCAATGTATTGTCCCGTACATTTGAATTACATAAGGAAATTTATACTTTTTTTATAAGAGGAAAAATACAACACTTCATGGAAACAGATTTTTTGGTAGAACTAGAATTCTTTTGCAATATAAATTGGTTGAGAAGATTTCAGCTTTCAGGAAAATTTACACCTATGGAGAAGAAAAATGAATGAAGGTGAAAAAGATTGTTTCCCCTTTTTACAACAGTTTGTGATCTCCAATGAAATTGGTTTCTCACACAACATAAAATCGGTTTTTGAAGAGCACCTACCACTGATTATACTTTCAAGAAGATGATATAAGTTCTCATGGATTCAAGAGCCATTGAGGACCAAAGCTCTGTGTGAATTTACTTTTGTAGAAGAAGATAATCTTATTGGGCTGTCTTGAGACAATACACTGAAGACAAAATCCGACACCATGGAAATGAATTTTAAATCAGTAAGAAAATAACATCTGCTGCTAAATGGTAAAGCTCAGCGAACCATAATTCCACTTGTGACATCATATTTGTATGAAGCTGGGTTTTCGGTGGTCGCTGTGATAAAAAGCAAGTATCATTCTAAGACCAGGAAATGAGGGTGGCTGTGTCCAGTTTGATTCTGAGATTTGAAAAGATGTGCAGTGAACAACAGGCTCACACGTCCCACTAATTATGATTTATTTATCCGATGATTTGATTGTTCAAAATATGTACCTATTTAATACTTTTTACATAAATACTTTGTGAATTTGAAATACGTGCATGTCAAGGGTAAGATATATTCTGACTTTGGGCACCGTGAGAAAATCCTGATACACTAAGGGTGCCATGAACCAAAAAGGTTTGGGTACCACTCTTTTAATCTATTGCGAGAGTGAAGCTTTAGACCATGCAGCTACTGAAGTGGGTTGTGATTTTAAAATCATAGGTAAAGTCATATTTTTTTCCAAAATGTAAATATTTTATTTTACCACATTTTACATTGGTCGATAATTATCACAGTATCGATTGTTACATAATATTACAATTTAGGATATTATTAATTGTACTGTGAAAAAACTTGTAAAAATACAAACCTATATTTTTGAGTGTTTGTTGCAATCATTTTGCTTCTTTATTTTATGTATTAAGGAAAATTGAATTTTAAAAAAGTATTAATTTTGGGCCCAAAACTGGATGACTCAATAAATAATAAATATATCACAAATTTCTTGAAAGTGCTGCAACCAAGAACCTATATATTTTTTTCATCTCATACAGTAAAAAAAGCCACTGTATGTGAGAAGAAAATTGTGCAGAACATTTTGTAGCCATTTACGAGTAAACGCTAATTTAAATTGGGCACCATATCAATGGAAAAAAACTTCAGCCTAGTTTTCAAGAAAGTATTAAAGAAGCTCATGCTATAAATCTGATTTTAAAGTGGTTTATTAAAGCCCCTAATCAAAACAAACACTTAAAACTAGCTGAAAAATACAAAGCTATACCTATTTTGAGTTTTTGAATCACTATGACATCACTTTCCTTTGATAGAGGTCAAAGCTAGATAAAGCTTTTCAATAGGTCACTATTTGTATCTTTAAGGTCTAAATACGTGGTTAGGCACTGTATTAATTGATGCCCCTTGCAGTAAGTAGCTGAAATTCTACAGCTAAGTTTATCTGGCATTTGGTTTGTGGCAACCCACCTCGGTGGCATAGTTAGCTAATGTGCTAGTCGTGATGAGCTAGACTGCCGAGGATGGGGAGATCAAGCTTTGAATCTTGGTCAGGTGAACTGGGGGTGGTTTTTCCTAAATAGTTTTCCACTCTCCCTCCACACAAATGCTGGTTCACTCCTTATAAATTCAACCTTCCCAATAATTCCCAACTCTTCAGCGTAATTAGTACGTAACCGTATAACCCAAATAGGTAGCAAGACGGGGTGCTAAATAATAATAAAAATGTTTTGTGGCACTCTCACAGCACATGCCTCTATCTCCAGCTGCAGGTGCAGAGCTGTTTCAAAGGTTTTTAAGTTTAATGCTGGTGGTGGTGGTGGTGCTGAACACAAAAACAAGTCGACTCAAGTGCTCTCCCATAATATTCAATCAAAAACCTTTGTTTAATTTACAGAATACTCCAACTCTCAGGTGTATTAAAGAAAGCATAAACCTTACGTGTCAGAGGTTATCATATCTTGTTAGACATGTGGATAAAAACATAAATCAAATATGACCTGAGAAGTGTTTCTGCCTTGAAATTCCTAGTAAATGTTAAAACCATATAAGTTTATAAGTGAATGATCTCAAACTTCTGATATGTCCAGGTTAAGCTAGGTTGAGTAAAAACAAAAGAGGGAGGCAGTTGTGATGTTGGATATATTAGTTTGAACAAAATACTTACAATCAATGGTTTGATAAGATTTTCCAAATAGTGTTGAGTTAAGATTAAGAAAGAACAATACAACTGTAAATTTGGGTATCACTGAACACACAAAAGAAAGTGTCAGTGTGGTGAGTAGAGATATAAAAGTCTCAAAACACTTTTCCAAACACTTGACATCTGAAAGAAATAATGCTAAAAAATTAATTAATTTATTCACTAAGTACACATTATCAACCAATTCTGGGTAAACTTTAATAAGAAACATATGATTTAAACTTTTTTGCGTTATGGTTGTGCAAATTATAAAATTTTTTAAATTAATATCAAATAATACAAATCAAATAGGTAATTTTATTACATTTTGATGGAAAATAATTTTACTAATTAATTCATTATGAAAATGGTGTTTTATATTTAAATGAGTGCAAAAAATACTACAAACCATAATGTTTGGCACCTCTTCTATGTGCCGTAAGTATGACACTGCAAAATATTATCCAGGTTTGAAACCTCTTAAAAGTTACTTATGTTTGAAAACATCATAAAAATTAATTGGGTTTATAATAGCCCCTTAAATGTTATCTAGCTTTAATACCCCTTCAATGTTCTCTCTAGGGTTTGACACCCCTTAAAGATACTTGGTTAACCCCCCTTATACTCTACTCCCTGTCTGGCTCACCAAAAACAGGCTGATCCCTCATTAATGGTTGACCTTGGCAAGCTACTTCCTTCTCCTCCCCCCCCCCCCCCNCCCCCCACCTCCCAATCCCCTCTCATTTCCAGACCCTAAAAGATATTAAAATATATGTCTGTTCTTCTATAAATCCTACAAGCTACTTCACTTGCTGAATCTAACAAATAACTGTTGGTAGACAGAGCACAATAAGTCACACCTCCCCTCCCACATTGTTTTTCTCTTTACAAGTGGTAAAATAACAGACTCCCCATCACAGCCACCAAGTTTGATAAAACCCAAAGAAGAAGACTGTCTATCTACAAAAGAGATTAACAATGGATGATTTCCATATAGCTTAAACAGCATTTTTAAACATTCAAAAATATTTTTCCCCGGAGCACTATGTTTTGTTTCCCACCCAAAACTTTTCAGCAAAGGGTCAATCCCGCCTGACTTTCGGGAATTGATAAATTCTTTACCTTTTTCCCAAGGGTTCGGGATCCTGTCCACCCCTAAATAATATATTTTGATGTTTCATGATTAAAAAAAAACTAAAAAATTTGAATTTTGAAACAAAGGATTAGTCTATTCAATCTTTTTCAATGTTACTGGTTAGTGGTTGCGAGAATCATAATTTTATTGCTAAAAAAGTTGTACAAGACCCTTGCTCTTCCTACAAGAAAGGAGGGGGGACCCATGCCCAGCTCAGTTTCAGCGCCTATGAAGCAGGTTAATGTTCGAAATAATTTGTATTTAAAAAAATATATACCTACATCAGGTTAGATCAATTTAAAAGCTTTATAAGTCTCTCTTATCAGTCCCTTTTTCCCCTGGGTTATTATTTCCCACCCATACAATTTGCTAAGTCAATTTGTCATTTCTGTACTAAATCACAATATTCTCCAAGTTTGAGGCGACAATTCTATTTATCAGGTACCAATAGGAGCAACTACAAGCATGATAATTATTTTTTTATACTAACTGGATGTTTACTGACAATTTGTACAACAGAGGTTAAAAGATGAAACAAAACAAAAACACAGTATTCAACTTACCGATCTCGTAAATTTGAAAGTTCAGGTACCATTTCATGTAAAATGTCTGGGAGTATATCCATAAAACTTTGAACTCTTTTAGCTAAATGTTCATCTTTGAGTTTCTTCACGTGTCTTCGGAAGAGACGTTGAGCACTATCTACACCAAACAATTCTTCATAGCGAATATATTCTTCATGTTGAGCTAGTTTTTTGGAGGAATAACTCCATACAGAACGAAAGTCTGTTATTTGAGAACGGATCAATCTTTGAAATGCTTCAGTTGAATATTCTAAAAGTTCTTTTCGAGCTTTTGCAGCTTCAATAAATGGCACTATTTTAGATCTACCCTTAGTTCGATCAATTAATTGCGCAAGGGTAATAAATGCGAGGTCTACATTAATATTTTCATGAGCTGATGTTTCAATTAATGGAATAGCTCCTTTATATTCTTTTCTGCAAACTATTTTTTCTGCTTCTTTTACAAAAGATTCATTGGCATCATCATTTTTGGTAGTAACTAGAATCACAGGCTTCTTTGTTTTAATTAAATTATTTAAAACTCCAGTAACAACTTCAATTTGTTTCTCAATAGACCTACCAGGAACTACACTAACATCAAAAACGCACAGGAATCCATCAATACTGATTTTCCCATCAGGTATCACTTTTTGTTCATATTCTTTTTCTATACCTGTAGAGCAAAACATTCATTTGATTAAGAAGGAATTCCTTTAAACAATATTATTCTACTTGAACAATCTCACAATACTTATAAAAACTGGCATGCTTTTATTCAAAGTGCAAAAATAAAAACAATTATAAGCCCTTACAATAAATGTGACACTATAAAAACCAAAAGATTAAATTCCAATTAAAATAAATTAAAGGTATGAACATAAAAGGTAAAGAAATTGAACAATATTCAACTAAACATTCAATTACAGCCAAATATAATCAAAGTGTATTATAACTACAGTTCAAATATGTAGAAATCTACTTATATTCCATTCACCATAGGAATTGACTTCTGAAAGGCCTTTTTCCCTACCATAAATATACTATATAGTAGGATATTGGTAGAATAAAAAGACCTTTCAGAGAGTAATTCCTACTGTGAATGGAATATAGTCTGTGTTTGTGGCTAGACTCTAGAGGGTCTTATAATATAGTAGCTCGTTATATTTTATTTCCATGAGTGTATGAAACAGCATCCATTTTACAGCTTAACTAAAGGTTTCCGATCAAATATTTGAAGGTGTAGGTGGGGAGGGTGAAGAGGGACAAGGAAATTTGTATAGTGAAAGTAGTTACATAAAGGATTCATAAAAATGCAGGGAATATGTATAAAACCCAAATAGCAAAGTGAATAAATATCTAATTGATGTTTGTAATTTTCAGCATAGCATAGTTTTTGCTAAATTATTTAAAAAAAAGGTAGCTTGTAGTTATCAATCTTGTTTTAATTACTAAAGGGCACTACATGGTAGAGCACTGAGACACAGTGCAGACGTTTAGAAAGCCTGCATTATTAAAGGTGTTGAAATAGTTTTTTCAACAAAATGTAGGCAACAATTATCAGCAGGTTTTTGACCAGTTTAAATATTGACCTTTTTTTATGTGAAAATGTGTACTTCTGAGATCAAAGAAAATAGTTAGAAACATATAAGTAGCCTTCTCCTAGCAAGTAAAGTCATATTATGATAGGGTCATGAGAGCAAATTTTAAGATAATGTGGGATTGTCTTTGAGGGTTTTAATTAAGTTATTACACAGTTTTTGAAGATACTTAAATTTAAAATTTTAGCTTTTTAACTAGTCAGATCTTTTCAGTTACATTTTGACGAAAGCAATATTAAAAATTTTCAAATCATTTCATAAATGATCTGAGATCCCTAAAAGTCTCCAACACCCTTTAATGGTCATTTCCTTTACAGGATCCTGTAAAACTCATTTTTCAAAGCATTTCTATGTATAAACACATTTATAATGATACACACTAAAATGATAAGCATAGTGATTCAATAAAAGAACTAGTACTAAATATTTGTTTTGTTTTACACATAGAGGTTTGTTCGTTTCAACTGCTACTTATACTTAATCAACTATTTTTTCCCGCTCTTTTCTTTGTGCCAAATTTGATTCCATGTTCTAAATAACTACTTACAGTTGAAAAAATATATCTTAGTTGTTACTGTTAAAAATGGTAAACATTTAGAAGTATTACTAGTTTACATTTTACAAGTAGTTGCAGTTTTGTTGTTGTCTCTGTTGTAAGCAATAATAAAACACAATCTGCATTTCTTAAGAGAAAAAATTCTATTTTAATATGTAGTAATTTAGATTAAAAAAGTATATATTTTTAGTATTATATAAATTGTGTGTTCAAGAGACTAGCTAAAGATAAAAGGATAGATTAGGAAGTTTTTATTTCATTTTCACACCATTGCTTAGGACTTATAAATTTTTCAAGGCCTACTAAGTTCTAAGTGTCAATATGGTAGTTAAACTATTTTAAAAATAATAGTTTATGCACCAGTGGTTATATGGTCTAAGGAGTCAAAAGTTCAAAATAGACTGAGTTGCTTAGTGAGGGGGCGGTGGAAGTTTGAATGTCAGCCAAATTTATTTGGATGAACTTTCATATGTGAATATCACTGAGGGTTTTCCCATTTCCTCTTCATGATATTGCGTGCGAATTTCTTATAAGTAAAATTCCCAATCTTTACTCTTTAGAACCGGGGTCAGCAAATTGTTGATTGCCTAAGAGAACTATATCGTCACGATAACGCAAGCTTACCTTGCATTAGCCTACTATAGTACAGCTTATAAGATCTGGTCATACTGTAATCTATCAAGGTAAGACTGCTACCTTTCTTGGATCCACTATGGTGCAGCTAATATAATAGGGCCATAGCATATCAGTCAAGGTAAAACTGCTAACTTTCAGGGTAAAGGGAGCATACATTTTATATTTTATGTCTTTTATATAAAGCCAGGGACATGATTATTGAAGGAAATATCAAATTTACCAGATAAATACAAGATGTATAGGTAAAAAAAGAATTAAAAGTAGAGTGTAGAAATGAAGGGGGTTAATGGGACCATTGATAAATGTAAAGGTCGATTGTGGCCCTGAAAAGGTTACCGACCTGCTTTAGTATAGTTATTAATATTAGCCCCGCATCTTACTACTCATTCGGGTTGTTAACCTTAGTATTGAATGCAATATTTATTATTAAAATTAGTATTATTAATATTGCAATTCTACATATTGACTTAGTTAACAGTGTCTGTTTAATGATCTAGTGTGATTTTGTTAACATATTCATCGCTTAAAAATTGGATTTGTTCCTTTATGCAACATAGTAAACTAACAGTCTGGGGTTGATTGTGTCTTCTAAAAATGTTAGGATGTAGAATGTAGCCTGTACAAAAGCTAGTTTTGTATTTTTTCTGATGAATTTCAATTCTACTTTATAATGAATGCATGATACTAGAATGAGTTTTATTTACTTAATATATTAATTGTTCATGATTTCACTTCCATTTTGTGCTAAATTTGTTATTGTAGAGATGCTACATAAGCCCTACTACTAATTTTAGAATACAGATAATAAAATTTAAACATGACAAATATCAGCTCTACATTTTTGTTATAAACTAATAAAAAACAGCTGAATTAATTAAAATAATGTAGATTAACGTAAAAAATTACCATAATCTATAACATGATACAATTTACTGTCAATAAATAGTATTTTAAATAATAGTATGCTCATATTGAAAAGATTATTAAAAATGGCACTGTATGTTAAAAGATAATTACGTCCCAGTCACAATTAAAGTTCAATAAAAAATGGCTCTAATGCTATTTATAATAAAAATTACTCGTTTAACACAATATTAATTAGAGGATTAAACCTATATGATTAAAATATAAAAATCACAAGGATAAGATGTTAACAAATCTTGAAATTGTATCACATTTTTAATGATTGAAAGAAACATTATTTAAAGCCTATAAAATAGTCTTGAATGGAGTATGCTAAAAAATTATTTAATGAAAAAGTCAAAAAAATACCACACTAAGCTACATACTTCTAGTCTTATTTTGGTAGGAAGAGCAGTAGAAAATTAAATAGATTGCTAGAATATATACCTACACCAAAACATCTGATTTGATAGACAATATGCAGCTGTCACTTTTGACAAGCAAAGTTTTGAAACCAAGAAAAATTATA
Organism: Timema douglasi; assembly: GCA_901482245.1. NCBI lineage: Eukaryota > Metazoa > Arthropoda > Insecta > Phasmatodea > Timematidae > Timema > Timema douglasi. Next base: position 227,289 of record CABEEJ010000624.1, read on the forward strand.
GTTAAAATAAATGACAATTTTAAATGTTTAGTTAAAAAAAGATTGCTTTTCAAAATACAGCAGAGCGGTGATTAACCGAACCTTAATTATCTGAAACGTCAATCAACCGAACACACGTTTTAAATAATGTAACATGGAAAATGAACGCTGTGCGAGACATTAAAAAAACCTGTGCACCACAGCAGGTTACGCCCGATAGTATGATGCTCATCACTTCACTTCCACTCCTCCACTCCTTTTGTCAGTGCCACCTCAGTTGAGTTAAACAGTTCTGAGATCTTTTGTTCGCAGTTGAATGTTTTAGTTTTGTGACTTATTGAGTATTTTGTGAGTGAAATGTTGTCTACAAATAAAAGAAGTCATAATGTGTTAACTACTAAAAGAAAATTGAAATCATAAACAGATTACAAAAAGGTGAGTAGGCTTCATCACTGGCAACATTTTATAATGTAGGTAAGGCTACTATTTCCGATATTAAGAGTAAGAATAATGTACTGTTGAATTTTGCTTCAAAACTAGACAGTAAAGATGGGTCTAAAAAACTTAAAACTATGAAAAAACCCAAAAATGAAAAATTAGAAGAGGCTATGTTTTTATCATTTGTGCAGAGAAGAAGCAAGGGAGAACCAATATCTGGCCTGTTACTTTGCGAACAAGCCTTTGAAATGAATGCAAAACTTGGTGGTACATCTGACTTCAAAGCCAACACCGGCTGGTTGAAAAAAAAAACTTTAAATCTCACTATGGCATTTGGGAATTAGAGATCCAAAGAGAGTCCTTGCTTGTCTGATGACTCAACAGCAGTTGAAATGTTTAAAAGTTCATTTTCAGAATTTCTTAAGAAAGAAGGATACACTTGTGATGATGAGTATTACACCAATGAAACCAGTCTGATCTGGAAATCACTTGCTTCAAAACGAGAAGCTAAAGCCCCACGTTTTAAAGCAAGCAAAGCACGAGTTACGATTCTTGTAACTGCTAATGCTTCTGGAAACCATGCGTTGCCACTTTTGATAATCGTAAAATCTAAGAAACCCCGTTGTTTCAAAAATTTAACATTTCTCTCACTTTATTTTAAAGCCCAGAAAAAAGTGTGGATGGAGGGTAGAATGTTCATGGAAGGGTACAATAACAAGTTTATAACAATGCGGAAGATTTCAGGAAGAAAGAAAATAAAACTGGAAAGTGCTTCTCATACTGGACAATGCTTCATGCCACCCAGAGGCAGAGGATTTAAATGCTGTTGGTGAAAATTTTAGTGTTATGTATTTGCCTCCAAATGTAACTGCACTTTTGCAGCCGATGGACCAGGGGGCCATAGAAAAAATTAAAAGGATGTACCAGAAGGAAGTTTTACGTCAGTTACTTTTGGTTGAATAAAATGAAGACAGTGTCGCAACATTTGCAAAGGCATTAAAGAATGAGCTTAGATGGTGGCAGATGCATGGAATATATTGGCACAAGACAACCTAAAAAAAAAGACTTGGAATAAGCTGCTACCAGAAGAGAGAAACAAAACCCTCGAACAAAATGAAACGGATGATAATCCTGATAATGATTTGGAAGAAATTGTAGAGATATTCCCGATCATTCCAGGATTTTTTGAATGTAACAGAGAAGATACCGAATCCTGGCTTTAAAATGATATTAGTGACCCTGGTTATCAAATCATGAATGAAGATGAGATAGTAAGTCATCTCCAAGACAGCAACGAAATGTCAGATGAAGTAGAAGATGAATGTGGAGACATCCCTAGCAAGAATGAAGGTGGCCCAAAAATGAAGGGGTTTGTACAGCCTTAACTAATGCAATGCCATGGTACAAAAGACAGACAGAAAGTTGTCCAACCTAACTTTATCTTTTAAAAAAGGTTGTGTGATTTAGCAACCAAAAAGAGACAATCAAAAATAGTGCAAAGAAAAATGAATGATTACTTTTGTTAGCATACTTTTCTTGGTACTGTAAATGGCCATTTTAAATGTTCAATTCAGAGAGAAACTTTGTCAATAATTGTTGATATGCAGAGCCGTGCGTTTGTGGAGTTCGCGATAATTCGCGAATGTTAGATATGGCATTTTTTCTTTCAGATGTTCACATTTAAGGTTACCCTGATTGCAAATATATGCTCAGACTTGTCGCGATAATTCGCGAAATCGGCGTTTTAGCGCGATATTCGCGATTTTAAATTATGTCCGCGATAATCGCGATTTAGTCGCGATTTTTGGCATTCGCGCTAATATTTTGGGATATTGCAAGTGTTGTGGCTGCCAATTTCAAATGCAGATTCAGAACGATATTTTTCTAGGTATAGTTTAGTAGTAACAGACCGCAGAACCACAATGAAAGTGGATAACATTGTTACCAGCTGCATGTTGCAGTTTGGTGATGTTGAGTAGTTATTTTGTATTTTTCTAGCCAAAATTGAGATTTAAAAATATAGTCACAATTTTTGTGAAGTAACAAGATGATTTTTGTGTAATATTTTGTCTTTGTGACTTGTACATACTTTTCCCGGACCAGCTGCCACTAAATCTTACTTTTTTAATAAGTTGACAACACATTTATTTGCGGACTAGTGTTTTTTACCGTTTTGTCCAAACAAAATGTAATTTTTGGTTTTCACTTCAATATGTTTAGTTTACCTGTTTCAAAAATTGTCCAGGAAGTCTAGTTTTAACCCAACAAAGTCACCTTAATTACGAAAGTTTGGTAAAAACCACTTTTTTAACGCTTTTGTCTTAATTCGATAATTTCGTCGCAAAAATAGGATTTTTGTAATTCACCGCTTATTCACCGCTTTTGGGAAACTTAAAAACGAAATTGGGCTTTTTTATTCACCATAAAAGCAGGGCTCTGTTGATATGCAATACAGTAATTAATTATGGTATGATATATTATAGGCCTACTATGTATAAGGTTGAAAAATGTAATAACAAAGATATGTTTTGCAATTTTTATTGTATTTTAATTGCCATAGTTGTTTCCTATATTGTCTATGATTACTCTTAGCATTATTTAAGATATAAAACTGAAATTTTGTTTTGTGTTTGATTAACAGAAATATTTGATTATCCGAACTACCCTTGGTCCCTATTAGTTTGGATAATCGACTCTACTGTAATGCTACAAAAATCTGTCTAAAAAACATTTTTTTACAGTTTATCATAGACTGTTGAAATTGGCTAATTCAAAGCTACAGGGACCACTAGAAAGATTCTAATTATACAATAATTTGAATAAGATAAGTTTTTATTTGGGCTAGAAAAATAATGTCAAACATTAATTCAGTGAAGTAAAATACAGTGATGTAAACATTTCATTTTATTCTTAGATTCTCCATGGTAATACGTTCAGTACAGACTAGTGTTTTACAGGGGTTTTTTTAATCTAGAAAGTTTTGAATGTTTTCTGGAGTTAATACTCTTAGTTTATTCAGCGAATCGAGAATGGAGGGGCTTACATTATATTGCTCCTCAATGAACAGTCTCAACTCTTTGATGTGGTCCATGGCCTAAGTAGATGTTGAGATCGGCTTTTCTGTAAGTTCCGTCTGTTGCCCTTCTTCATCCCAAGATGCACTATCATTTCTTGTTGGTAACATCTGCCAAAATTTCCGCATCTGTCATTTCACTACAAATGGCTAAGTTCTCATCCAAGTTCACAAAACCCTCATAAGAAACACCTGTGTCATGTCCACATTTTCCAAATCTAGCACAGGGGGTACGATCTCCTCAACAGTTTAATTTTCCTCTTCACCATCATTGTGGAACTTCCTTTTTCGAAATCAGTTGGCAATAGGGTTTTGCGTTACTTTGTCCATGCACTGTTACACATTCGGGCCGCTTGGAGTGTGAATTTTAACCTTTCCATTCTTTCAATGTAAGCATCCAAGAGAGTGTTCTGTACCACAAGGTGTCAGTAGAAGTGCTAGACTTTTTAATTATCCCTTGATTCATAGGTTAGACTTTGGTACTGACATATTTGTGGGAGACAAAACTTTTACATTTTCCTCTAGAATACATGCAGCAACAGTCTATTAGTAAATGTGTTACCCTCATGAGATTTCAGTCTTCTTATAGTCTTCTTCAAGGTAATTTTCCTTTGAATTGCATGTGATTTTAAACATATTTTAAATAGAAGGTTCAAGGAACCAAGGGAAAAGTTCGAATTAAATATGAATTTGAATTATATATGTTCAAATTATCCAAGTGTGACTGTATATGTTGCTTAATGGTTATACAATGATATATTGGATGACTAAGAGCTTAACTAGACTTAATGTTTTGATAATGTAATAATTTTTTACTATAATTTAATATCCGTAAAATCATGTTAGCAACTATAGAGTTACAGTAGTTCCATGACTTCTTTGGTGCTGACTGACAGCTCACAGCTGACCGCTTTGAAAAGCTACCAGATCAAATTATGTATCTCTACGCTGAACCATATGATCTGCAAAAACATGTGTTTAACAGATGTCCCTTCTGACAGTCAAAATTTAGGTATATACCTAAATGTTGACTATCAGAAGTTAGCTTTGAGCTGTCAGTCAGCACCAAAGAAGCCACGAGGCTACTGTAGCTACTATCACCCCTGGACTAGAACCTTTCGCAACATCACTGCAGTTAGACTTATCTTTATCTTCGTCAATGCCTAGGTTGATTATTGTCTGTCATTTGCATCCCTGCCTCAAGAGACTACTTCATAAAACATGTCCACAGATGAAATGACCTTTGAAATAATTATTGAAAGAGAAATGAGATGGAGGGAGGGGTGGATGGTGCACAAAAACCAATATATTTAGGAATTTTTTTTATATAAAAATAACAAATAGCATGGTAACTATTTTACCACCTCCTCAAACCATTAAGAAAAACAAAGTGAATAGATCAAATTATTAACTTATTACTATAATTAAATTTAATGTTTGAAAACTTTTGTTTTATCAACATTCAAACAACTGGCTAAAATTTTAATTAAAAAAATGTGTTTTTAATCATGATCCTTAAAATTTTAACACATATGACATTTATTCCTAGCATCATTTTATTGTTTATTTTATTAATAGCCTACTGATTAAAGGTTAGGTTAAGTTATTGGTAAGTACCAAGTTACTTTCATTCATTATGATTTTTGTAGATCATTAGTTTCTTCTTATTCTTACCAGAATAACACCACCCTGCATTTTTTTTAATGATTATATTCTAAAACCAGGTGTTTTTGAATGTTTTTTTGATACAGATTTCAGAAATTACCTTGGATAATATGATCTAGCACGTCAGGTTATTAGACACTTTGTAATTCAAATTTTCTTTATAAAAGCATGTTCAACTACTTTAGATGTATTAATGTTAACTGGAAAATCTTAACATATATTAATAAAGAAATGATTTTTCACTGTATTTTTTCCCAAATTAATATATGAAATTTGAATTTTAATATCAAAGAATTTTAAAAAAAACACTTGAATTAAACAATATCTAAGAATTTTAATCAAAAAAGTGCATTATACACTTTTTAACAAAGACTTCATCTTACTAATTTAAAAATACATCTTGGCTAAACAAAACCTTTTAAAAATGAACGGAACAGTAAAATAAACCTTTAACATTTTTTCTTCTTTTGTCATGTAAAATCTTCCATTAAGCTGGGTTGTCTCATTTTTCTTGATTTTCACACACTTCCCTCTTCTTTGCAGTTTCTTTTTAACATAAAACAATAGTCTGCCATCATATTTATATTCCACCTGCCCTGGTATATTTTTTCCTTGTCTTTTATATTTTGGTGAAACCTTTCACCTTGGTCTTCGCTGACATCACCTAAGTTTTCTGGAAAAAAGTCAATGTACGAGTGGAGAAAATGAAATTTCACACTCATATTGCAACTAACAATTTAAAGTTTTATAACATGGTTTTATAGTTTGGGTCATTGTTATTCCCCAGAAAGTTTGGTACAACTGTTTTTAAAGACATCAAAGTCATCATTATAGGTTGTGATATTTCTATATGCTTTATCTTTCACAAGTTTACGGATTTGAGGACCAGCCCTTCTTTGAGATTTTCATGAGACACCTTAGGAAACTTTGTTGTAAGGTAATGAAAAACAAGTACCATCTTTTGGAAGAACCTTGGTGAATTTCCTCATTAATCCCAATTTACTATGTAGTGGCTGAAGAAGAACTTTTTCCTTTTCTACAAGAGGTTGATTCATGATGTTTTACCTGATTGTAACTTTTATCTCTTTGGCCAGTCTGTTACCTCCCAATGCTTAGTTATAGCATGACTGTCCCACTCACAAATAAAGCAAGGCATTTTAGTGTAGCCTGATTGTTGTCCAAGTAACATTCTAATAACTTTCAAATAACCACAAACTGTCCAAGAGTGTTATTTGTAGTTCACATTCTTCAGAAGAATTTTTATGTTATCATAAGATTGTATTGAATGAGCCACTGGGATGGATCCGTGTTTCCACTGTGAAGAGAAGGGCCCCTTTAAAGGGCATTACTACCACTGGCAACTATAGAGCTTCGCATGGATACACGACTTCAGCTTTATTATGATAGTGTACGTCAAGCAGCCTTGTTGACTCAGCACAGAGGCACAGACGTAAGCTGATACTCCGTGGGTCAACTGTTTGATAATTTCGTTGTCTGGTCAGTGATGAAGCATCAGAGTAGCAAGGGCAGGGATATGTTGATTAGCTTGCAAAAAGAGAAATACATTCTTCAGTAGAGTTCTCTTTGATTACATTTCTGGCTGGATATCGGTCAATTACGTCCGTAGTTGGTCTATCATTATGAAAAGTTCAAGTTTTTATGATTACAATCTTTGTTCTGGATTGTTCCGCGAAGATTTACGTTTGTTCCGTTTTGATAAACCCAAAAATTATATTCTTATTATATTGGGGGGAAACTTTAAGGTAGACCCTCTCCCCCACATAGACTTTGGAAAATTTACATTTTCATGGTTGCGATAGAGTTTGTTCCGAACTGTTCCGCAAAAATTTTTGTTTGCTGTGTATTTGTTCTTGAACAAATAGGACGTAAATTTGACACTTTATTTACTGATGNTGTTCTGAATTGTTCTGCAAAAAGTTTTGTTTGCTGTGTATTTGTTCTTGCACAAATAGGACGTAAATTTGACTTTCTTTACTCATGAAGGGCCAACTTCATTGAAACATCTCCATCCCCCCCACACTTTTGAAAATCCATGGTGTTTTGAATGCAATCGTTTGTTCCTCGCTTGTTCCGGATTGTTGGACACAATTTTTTTTTTGTTCCGTTTTTAAAAACACACAAATAGTATGTTTACATTGGGGGAAGAGGGGCCAATTTAATGGTAGCCCATTCTGGTTTGAATAATATCGAGACACTTATGTTAAATTAGTATATTTTTAAATGATATTGATATTTTGTAATGCATATATACTCAACCCTATTCTTTTTTAATCAAAAAGTTGCAGGAACTATAAGATAATGTTGAAAATTAACTATGTATCCTATTTGTTTGTCATGTTTGTAAAATATACATAACCGATTAGACGCTGAAATTAAACAATGGGATAGGGATTATTTTAAAGTAAATTTTTGTAAATCAATATTATATTTACCAGAATGCAAGAGTTTAGCTGTTAAAGACTTTATTGCATAGCTATTTTTATTTTCCATTTGTAAAGGCAGCTGTTTGATTTAGTCATGTGCGTTTATTTCGATTTTTTGTTTAAATTCTTAGTTTGGTATTTTGGCAAATTTTTAGTAATTTTTTAGAATTTCAGGCTATTCTATAGATATTTTTAATCACTCTTTTGGAAATTTATTCTAGGTCCTGTTAGTAAACTTTGATTTGAAAAAATAATTTTTACTGTCGAGGAGTTTCTTAGTCTTCTTCGTAAGTGTCAGAGTTGGAATAGTTGACATTTCCTTCCAATCATGTCTCTTTGCGGTCAAAGGTACTACTTACTACATCATAACAGTAATAGTAGCAAACAAAAGGAGAGTGTGATGTCAATACTTTAGGATAACCTAGTTATGAGCTCTCTTGAGGGGGTGGGGAAGGAGGAGGTAAGATCTCGGGTATCTTTCGGTAATTTCACAACATCCCAATTAGACCAAACCTATATTTTGGAGCTTAGGAGGAAGCGAGGCCTAAAAAAACTTTTCTTTATTATGAGTTTTATAGCATGCAATAGGTTGTAGACCAAGTTTTTGTATTTCTGACTTGCTCCGCCATTTTATTGCTTTTTGTGCATAGTGAACGAATCAAAGACCATACTTTTCATACTTTGATACAGAGGGTGGGACATCATCCATCATCACTAGTGACACTAGTTTATTTAGCGTTTGTAGGAGATCTAAGAACTAACAAACTAAAATATAATGCACAATAATCTGGAACAAACTAATAAAGTTATAAAATCAAAAATACAAATTTTGTTATATTTTATCTAGTTGGGGTGAGGAAACGGAGCTTACCATAGTGATAAAAATATATTAATTTTAAAACTATCAACATAAAATAAACACATTTTTTTAAAGAAATTCAGAACAAAATAAAGATAAACATGTTTAGGAACTAAAACAAAATAACCACAAAATTTAAACAAAAAATGTTCAAGTTTTGAAAGAATGTGAGAGAGCTACTACTAGAAAAAATTATTGAGGCTTTACTAAAGGAATAGATGGAAATCTCCGCAAAAAGAAATCTAAAACTAACCAAGAACGTATTATTGTTTACAAAGATAAAATATGATTTTTAGAAGTTGTATGTGTTCATGTGGAGAATATGGTTGCCGTAAAGGCGTCAATCCACGCTACTAGTGTAAATAAATCTTGTGTTGTCCTGTCAAAACGAAATGTGCGTTTTTTAGGAACCTTCCAGAACAAACGAACAAATTATTGCAATCATAAAAATATGGATTTTTAAAAGATGGGGGAAAGCGGTCAACTTCATCGATGTGCAATGTAAACATACAATTTATGGGCGTATAAAGACATTTCAAACTATTTTTTGCGGATTAATCCGGAACTAAAGAAGGAAACAGTATTTTAATCATAAAAAAAATGTTTTTAAAAGGGGAGAAAGGTGAATTCATGGATGTCAAATAATAAAGTATAGTTAATTTTGGGGACGTATCAAAAAATAACAATCCGAAACAAATGATCGCAACCATAAAAATTTCAATTCTCAAAAGTGAGAGGAAAATATCATAAAGTTGGCACTACCAATGTAAGCATACCATTTGTGAGGTTATCAAAATGGAACAAACGAAATTTTTGTTGGACATTCTGAAACAAGCTAATGCAATAGTAAGTACATGCATTTTTCAAAGTGGAGGGGCTACTGTAAAGTTGGCTCCTCACGAGTAAGCAAAGTGTCACAAGTTCATGTCCCATTTGTGCAAGAACAAATGTGGAACAAACGAGTCTTTTTGCGGTATAATCCGGAAACAAATGATCGGAAACCATAAAAACAATTTTTTTCAAAGTGTGTGTGTGTGTGAGGTGGTGTTACTGTGAAGTTGGCCCCACCAATGTAGACATATAAATTGTGGGCCTATCAAAACAGAACAAACGAAAATTTTTGTGGCACAATCTGCAACAAGCGAAAAACAAACAATTGCAATAAAAAAAACTTGAATTTTAAAATTGGGGGAGAGGGGGTGGGCAACTTCGCGAACGTATTTTTTTCTCAGTACATGGTACAAATTGTGGGATTATTTGCATTTGCTTAAGAGAATATTAAATATCTATCCATGTTTCCTATTATATTATTTTTGACGGAGGTATCGTCCTCATCAATAATCTAGGTATGTCATCGTCACTTTCCTATACAACTCAAAATTCTTCTTTTTCTATTGAATTAATATCACAACTATCATCTTTTTCAGAGCTTTGGAATTCTGAATCGGTACATTCAACATCAGAATACTATGTCTAATAATGTTATCAATTGAGTAAGGAGGGAGTTCTACCACACCTGACATGTACTCTGTATCACACATGTATTCTCTGTAATAGAAAACATATTAGGGCCTAAATTATCATTTCAAAATGTATATTATTTATTCTAATACAAAACAGGCAAATAATGATTTTTCAATAGAGATAAAGCGTATTATAAAGATAAATATGTTATATATATATATATAAGTTGTAATTATATATATATATATACACGAGAGAGATATAACACTTAACAAAACTGATGATTACATTGTTCATTTGTGAAAGTCATATGACATATAATAATATATTATTTCAAAGTGAGAATATATTATATAAAGCTAAACTTCGATAAGGACTTGAATAGGTTGGTGAATCAGGCCAAAAATATGTATTCAAAAAATTACTAGAAACTTGTAGCAATAAACTCGAGCTTACAAAAAAAAAAGGTGGGTTTATAAGTAATTTAAATAGACAAAAAATATATATATATTTTTTACACATTTTCAGGTGGCTTTCCACATGTGTTCTCTTTCTATAGTTTTCCCCTCCACTCCCCACGTAAATAGGGTGCATTTACTATAAAAATTTGTTTCCTTGTCCTTGCACCCTAGAATAACTCAAACCTCAAAACCTAATCACTAAATAATTCAAACTGCCTAAAAAACAGGAGAGCGATTATATTTAAGTTTATAAGTTACATCTTATTTTGATAATGCTTCAATTGTTTTGATTAAATTAATTCAAATAAAAATCGTGCTCTCTCTTTCTCACACACACAAACACATGATTTTTTTATGAGTCATATGTAATAAAATACATTCCTTTGTGAATGAAATAATTATTTCATTACATTATTTATTTGAAAAAAAATAATAAAAAAAATTGGTAGAAGGTCTGTTAGTAGCTAACCCGCTTAATGGGATCACTAAGTCACACCACGAGATAGTATTGTGATATTTACCGTTATTCCCCCTCCTCCTGCCAATATCATCCCCTCTTCCCCCTTCCACCCCCCTGGCCTACCAACCCAGGACATGTTGGTCCTTGATGATTAATTATTAATGATTGTTATTTAATTAATTGGTAAGATAGAGGTGTGGAGTTTTTTATTCATTGATTAGGGCGTTGTAGTTTATTAGAAACTCGCGCTATGGCTGTCTGGGGTAGAATGAATATTGGCTTTTCTGTCACAAGGCTCTGTCCCGGAACAAGCAGCACGAACCTCGCGCTATGGCTGTCGGTGGTTGAGTGTGATAAATGGTTCCCCTGCCTTGAGACCCCCTCCTCCTTAGAGGTATGTGTCGCAACCCTGGCGCCAGGCTGGCGGGTCGACAAGACAAGTCAGTACAAGAATAGATCGTGACCTCGGCAACCTGGGTCTTCCCTGGCGCCAGTATGTCGAATCGACAAGACGAGTTGCGACAAGAATTGATATTGAGGTCATTGACCCAGGCAAAGGGTTTTCCCTGGCGCCAGGTTGGCGGACAGACAAGACAAGTTGGGACTCGTATGGGACAATCAGTAAATAAAACACATATTACAAATATATATTTATTTATTTAACATCACAATTATACATTTTTAGAGGAATGTCTCATATATTCGTTCATACGTTTTTCTACAGTATCTTAGATATGTAAGTAAAATTGTTTTTAGTTCACAATCCAGCATGTAATAGTCCAAACCGACGAATTGTGTATAGTAGGTAGCACTGATAAGATCCAGATTTTGATGTGAGTTTCCACCGTAGGCTGTTCTAGGTCGACGACTTCCGCTGATTCTGTTAGCGTGTCGCATACATCCACGACGAGTGTGTGGATCAAATCGTTGCAATAGCGTGCGACGGGTGTCGACCACATGTCTCGTCGGTCGACAGCGACGTCGATAAGGTCCTACACCTCACAAGGACGCGCACAGCTAGGTGCTAGATAGGCGACCCGTTTGATTCCGGCGTCTTGTTTCTCGTTGATGACGACCATACGGTCACCGCACATGCGTCTCAGAGAGATTTCATGATTAGTCAGACTAATCTTCTGAGGAGGTTGCGTGTTGCTGAAAAACTTTGATATGACAGACTTGTAGCTGCCCAGTTCTTGCCACTCTGTACGGTTTAACACTGCTAGGTTCCCTCCGCATTTTTCTAGCTGGACATAGGGCGTTAAGTTGTTCTTGACGCTCATGCCAGCGATGACCCGTTTGGCGTCGACTCCATCCAGAGGGAACAATGTGTTGAAAATACTGGTGACGGCGAGCGGCTTCACCGGCTTTGTTTTTCTGCCGCAAACGCCTTGACCTTCCATGCTGTTTAGCGGTTATGGTCGGCACACCGTCGGGACGCCCCTTTTATAGGCACACGCCGCCTGGACACGGCCTCTTGAAGTCTTGAAAAACCTATTGTAATATCTCACCACCTTAGCGTCGTTGGCTGTATGATTGGTGGGCGAGAATAGGCTATGGAAAGTTTTCACCGGGATGTTCTGGGAGCGATAGAGAAGGTACATGAGACAGTAATGGCCGCAAACGTCTGAGGCGATGCTTTGAAGTTGTAGTGTGCTATGGGACGTGCGAAAAGTGTTTTTGCGTATAAATGCCAGATGTGACTTTATACGAGGTGGAAAATCATAACTGTCAAAGTATTCTCCCACGCCGTTCTTGTCAATAAAGATGGCGACCCAATGAGTCCTAGGCTTGGTGTGTGGATCGTTGTAGATGACTAGAGCGGTAGGTCGAGCTATTCTTGCGGGTAGTTGATCAGCAGGGAAAACACCCGACTGTACAGAACGGAACCACTGGCTTATTTTCAGCGCACGTCTTATGGTGTGCGTGTCCATCTTCAATCATCCAATCTCAAAGTCCCCAGACGTTAGAGGCAGAGCAGAAATTCCATACAGAACTATGTGCCATGCACATGGTGCGGCCCAGTTTAAGTGTTTTCAGTGACGAACAACCTCTGTCGTACAGATCTACGATGGGTGTAGACGTGTATTTGACTAGAAACTTTTTCTTTTCCACCCCCTTGACGTAGACGGTTTCTGCACGCGTTGTGGCACGGGAGATGAGGGATTCGAGCAGGCTGTAATCCACATCACTGCTANCTTTTCCACCCCCTTGACGTAGACGGTTTCTGCACGCGTTGTGGCACGGGAGATGAGGGATTCGAGCAGGCTGTAATCCACATCACTGCTATCCCAGGTGATACCGAGCAGATTGTTGACTATATAGACGCCTTTCTTTCTGGCATCAGTGGAAAGTTCCTCGATAGCGTACGGGGCTTTTAACACCCAATGTTGAAGTTATGTACCACATAGAGATAAAACACTCAGTTCCTTGACGATAAACTCTTTGTTGTCGTCGATGAAGTTCCGGAAATCCACAATGACGTCCATTGTTTAAATGAGAGGATAAGGGGTGGGAAGCCATTTATATTAACTTCCATAATCGGGCACGACGTTTATATCCTAGTCAATGGTGATGATGTTGGCAAACTCCCCGTACACGATACAATTGGCGGTTTCGGTGAGAACTCTGGTGAAGCTCACTTCGATGCTCGGAGAACCATGGCTTATCAAATTCCAATGCGAGGTCATGAGGGAAGACATATTAGGTGTGAGATCGAAAGTCATGAGATGATATCCCTTAGGAAAGGCTTCTCGTGTGATCTCGCTACCCTCGTTCATGAAATGGATACCCGTTCCAGAAAAGTGTGTGGTAGGACATGACATAGTGTCCGTTTGAAAAATCGCGCTGTAACGGTTTCGACGGTACTTGTTCCCCGTCCACGTACAGCGATAAATGGTTCATGCCGTAGGTTTGAAAGTTGAACGGGTTCTTGGTGGCGTCTCCGTTGAAACGCGGCGTTTGATACAAATCTCACGATGCACCGTTTGGGTAACTGTCCGGTGAATACGTTGTCCAGTGATTTCCCTTGCACGCCCGTAGGAATAGTGAGTGTTTTTACTTCCCCACGGGTGATGGGATACTTTGCAGGACTGACGTTTAATGCTTTGGCATGTGCCGACAGTATAGAAGGTGCTACTTTGACACGTCTCCCTAGAAGGCCGGCTTCAATGATGTGAGCCTTAAAGTGAGGGAGTTCAGGGACCACCATAAGACTAAACCCGTCTCGGGAACGGACCAATCTGACTGAGTTCAGTGCCGTTTAAAAGGTATTTCTCTTGGTTAAACACGTCACCGTGTAGATACCCCAAAAGATCCACCGTCTTACTTTTTGAGGTGAGACTGCGACGGGCCTCAAATACCTTGTTGCCTGTGTTAGCCTCCTCAAAGGTTCCGGGGGTGTCTGCGAACCACAGACCGCAAGTCAAATGTGTTATTTTGTCTTCACTGTTGTAATTGAGCAGCGTCTCAATGTACGCTCTATAGGCATACGTGTTGCTGGGCGGTGAGACTAGTTTTTGGTTTAAAAAACACATCCACTTGTGTGAATAGCGAATGCAGCCAGTTGTTGACGGGAGCTTCCTGATCCACCTTTGTGAAAACGCCACCGTCGGGTTTCATGATGGCCGCCCTGAGATAGAGCATAGTTTGGGAAAGATCGATATAGAACTCACCTTGTCCAGTAACAGTAAATTCGATGGGCGAATCATCGGTGAGGGAAGAGACAGGTTTGTACTGGAGCCATTGCCCATTTTCAGGAATGGTTTGAGTGGGTGGCACGGAAAAGAGATCGAGTTCACTGCTGGCACACTCGCGGTACTGGGGATGTAGAAACGACATTTTAACTGAAAATATCTTTAGCTTCTTTCTTGACCTTTTTACGTCGGGCGACGAAAGAAAACTGACGTCGTTGCTTCTTACGACGCCCTATATAGCTTGAGCCCGTCATCAGTGTGTTGATATTCTGTTCAGCCTTGCGTTTGTTTTGTTCCAGCCTCGCCGACACGTTGCCGTAGGGCCTCTTTGAAAGGACGCCGTTGATTGGCAACATCGGAGAGCACGTCGATACCCGTATGAAGCGCCTGTTTTCCGATGGCTTTAGTGTCGCTTCTCAGCAACTGTACAACGCTTTTGAAAAGGCCACTGAAACAACTTCCTATCCGATGCCCTCGTTGTTAGGGAACACCGTGGTAGATCGAAGATATTCCTGTTCCAGCCTGGTTGACGTATCTTTGGTAGGGACAGTTCATGTTGAGCAGCGTACGAAAATGAAGTTTCACGCACACTTTCCCAAACTCGAATGGTACAGGTTCACACGTGTCTGTTCTTATATTGATTTCCAAGCCTTCAATTTCCCTTCTAAGCACGGGCATGTAGTGCAACGGGTCATAGCTAACTGTCTTATGTATGCCGTAGAGATAGTTTACGTTGTTGATACCTTTGATACGTAACAGTGGTGCCACAATGTCACCCACGGGCTGAGGCTCGACGATATCCATGTAGATGTACATTTGCGAGGGCAAGCCTAGTAGAATGTTGGCGGCGTACGGCAACTTTGGTACTTCGATCAGATTAGTCTGAAGATCGAAACCGAGCTGTAGACTTAGTTGGCTTGATAGTTAGCAGCTGTATATTTGGTGAAGAAGAGATAACGTCCACTTTTTTGTTGGGGTTTGTGTACTTTAATACAATTCCGGAATCCCCTTTAAAAGCCTCTACTTCGCTTAGAGCTTTGATCAATTTATGGATAGTGCTGTAGTTTCCAGCAGGGATATGATTCTTGAATATTTGTTCCACGCCATTAGCGTCCACCCAGTTGTACCATACAACATTTTGACCCTCGGGTACGGTGGTGAAAGAACACGGATATTGAAATTCAGTCAGAGCGACTTCCCACCTGCCCTCGAGTGTAAGACGGTAAGGAGGCTGTGTGGTGAAATTCGTGAGGGTATTTTTTGGGAAATATCCCATAGAGCTGTCGCTCGGCAAAGTGATGTAAAATTGGTCCTTCATGGTAGTGCGCTGACGTAACTGGCAGGAATCACAGAGATTAAACTTGGCCGGGTAACCTTTCCACTGCAAATACCCTTTCTTTCTGGCGCCTTTGACCTTGATACGTATTTTATCAACTTTAAAAGTTTCAGGGAGACGTATGCGTTGCAATTCAGGTTCGTAAAACGTCCCCTCCACTTCTTCGCCGTCAAGATCGATGAGTCTGTAGATGACAGGTTGGCGCAACACGACACTGCTGACTTTGAAAATCTCTTCGCTCCAATTGCTTTCGTAGCCCTTTTCAAACAGCATATTGGATTTGCTAATACGTACCGTGTCACCGACTTCTATTTTAGGCTTCGAACTTGGACGCCTTTTGCCGTAGATTATCTGACTAGAAGCACATTAGTTTCTGAAACGTCAGCGGGCGCCATCTTGATAATGGAATGTTTTGCGCCGTTGTAAGCGTCGACTAGATCTTGGAGGACGTCCACATACCTATTATTTTTTGTAAAGTAGCGCCACATGCGTCTTTTCAGAGTTCTATTGAATCGTTCCACGATGCTTGACTTCACGACCGGATTATGAGTGGTGTAGTAATGCACGCCTTCTTGCTTGAGAAATTTCCGGACTAGACGTGCCGTGAACTCTGTCCCCTTGTCC
>CABEEJ010000625.1:0-13441 GCA_901482245.1 Timema douglasi
CCTCAAACCCTCCCCTCTCCCTCGTTCACATTCTCAATCTTTATCTCTCTCACGCGTCCTTTTCTTTCAGCATTCATCTCCTTTGCTTTCTTTGTTTTCTATCTATCTATCTACTCGTAAACATTTTGCTTCCCTTCCATTTATGTACTTGTCTCGATGGTTTCTCTGACCCTATTTTCAAATATATGGTTATTTTTCTATGTTTATAAAATAAAACACTACTATATTAATTTACTGTTATTGTTCGAGTAATATAGAGTCTATACTTTATTCCCAATATTTATGTTAAGTATTGAGGGTTTTTTTTCCCGTTTTTCTCCCATCTTTGCTCTTCACTTTCTGGTATCTGACTTATCTCCCTTAACCTTGTCTTTATTTCAGCCGATCTCTTCTATAACCCCCGATATTAAACCGGCCAACAAACAAGGAACCCCTCTCCGCCGGTATCAACTAACTGATCAATAAACCGAAATCCTTAGGAAGAGCGAAAGGTTCTTACTTAGGGGGGAATATACTATAGGCCTATTGGGTTGGTAAGGGTCGAGTCGTTGATTCGACATCGAGAGGGGGTTTGGGATTCTCGATTAATGTGCTCCTAAGTTTTACAAATAAGGAGGACTGAATATTATTTAAGTTATTATTACTATTAACCAAGGAATCGAAACGAGATATATATCGGTTTCAGTTCTACAATAAAATATTGTAAGGTTCTTGTACTGGTTATAGTTAGGGAAAAAAAATCCAGGTTTCTGTTCGGTTATTAATTAGGTTCCGGTTATCTTAAATACATAATAATTTGAACAAAATATAACCAGAGAAAAGGAAAAAGCGAGTGTTTCAAAATAAAATAAAATTAAATTAAAGAAAGAAGGGCATGAAATAAGATTATAAAATAAACTCGCTAACATTTAGAACCAATAATAACCTTTATGTACCTAAAAACACAAATCGATTCCAAATCCCTCGTTCATTATTTGACTTAGCAGTACATGAAAACAAAGTTGACTCAAACCGGGATCCTAACCGTAGTATCTTGGCAAAGAGATTTAAAATCATCTAAATCAAATGTAGATTCAAAACATCACAAAAGATCCTGAGCTACCAAATAAATGATCATATTTGTGAAATAGGAAAATTAATTTTCTTTTTGCATAATTATTTTTTAATGTTTCAATATTTTATATTCAATTAACTTTGTTATATGTTTAGCTATTTGTTGTTGATCTAGTCTCATTACGTTATAGCTTCAAGACAATATATGATCAGGGATTAATATAATATGTTCATATAAATGCATGTAAGTTCCACAAGCTGAGTTGGTAAAGTTATAAATCACCATTGCTAGATACATTCGTGTATATTTTTCATTTATTATTTTGGCATGGGCCTTAATAATTGGAACCTCACAATTAGATCCAAATTAATTTGTTATACCTAATAATTAAAATAGTTACCAACATATGAATTCAGGATGAATCTAAAAACAATCAAAGGAATCAAATCTATTTAGTAATTCATCTAGGAAAACCAATTAAAAATATTGTATTTAATATAAACTTACATTTACTTATCGAGAATTCTATGAATAAGCAAAATTAATATTCATAAAAGTGTATTATAAGGGGTGAAATATAAGTAGACCTACGTGAATATCTATTAAAATATATATCTCTAAAATAATCGATTAAATAATTTCTAATAAACTGAAGGGTAATAAAATAAAATGTAGATATCATCTTGATTAACTCACTGTGATTTCCAAGTTCTTTAGAACAAAATGATCTAGAGGGGGAGGGGGAGATACGTCTTACAGCTATGTATCTGGAAGTTGCGTCTTGGAACGACAATGGGTGCAGATAAACCTCATACACTTTCTCTTCTGATGGCATCTTCCATTGTAGTTTCTCGGACTCCCTTCGGTGATAGAGTCCTGCCATTGTGCAAGAGGCTATCGGAAATGAGGGTGCTGAAAGGAATAAGAAAGGCTTTCTTTCCCCCCCCCCCTTTAGGTGGACATTCTCAATGAAAGAACTATATATATATATATATATTCTTTTTCTTCTGAAGGGCTCTGACTGACCCTTGGTTACTAGACCCGTTATATGAATGAGGTTTTGAAAGAATTGGGATCAAACAAGATCAAGATATCACCATTCTCTTTGGAGACACCCAACAAAAAAAAGAAAGATAACATTGATGCCACAAAGATCTATGGTTGAGAGTTTTATACAAAATATATAGCTCTATTGAATAAATCTATTTATTCTTCCTTCACCCATACATTCGTGTAATAGATAGAATTATTTTAAATAATAATAATGTCGTATGAACAGTGAAACTAAAATATTTTAAAATATGAGGAATTTAATATTGTGAAACTTGATTAAACGTACCAATTTTTCTCCTTGACTAGTTTATAGTTACAAATATGTTGGTTTTTTTTAACGGTTTATAAATATGAATAATTAAACTAGTAGTTTTTATCTTCGAACGAGGGGTATAAAATCATTTTAAAATAGATAATGACGTAAAAGCTATCAATTTTACAAAGTCAACAATACATAGCAGAAAAACGAAAACCAAATTAACGCTGACAAAATAAAAGTAATCATAAATGTTTGTAAGTTAATACACTCGATAATCTCTCATATTTTATGTGATAGTTTGAAAAACCTATATAAAAATATATGGGGTAAAATCATGACCTAAATGAAACCTAAGCCTTCGAATTGAGTAATCGAAAATTAATGTTTCTTTTACCAAGAAACTGGCACTATCATGTTCTAACACAATATAACGATAGTATTTTTTTTTTCTATCCTTCTTTTCAAAGGAAACGGGGATTTTATTTTCCATCCAACTTGTTTTCTCCCCCTAAAAATGCGAACATAACAAAAAACGATACAACGTAATCCTCTGAAAGGGAAAAAATACACGACAACAAATATCTTCTTTTAGTTATAAAAAGATTATAAAGTTTTATTTTATTGAAGTGAGAATTTGTTGAATAAATACAAACATGAAGCATTTTTAAATTAGTTTCAATTTTAAATTTCTTGGTTGTATCCAAAAGAATCTGAAACAACTGATTAAAGTGCTGTAGAAAAACAGTTTATCTAATCTTTAAAAAAAATATTCTTAACAAATCACAAATTAATAATAAAGTGCTTTAGGCTTTAATGTGTAGGCTATGTATAATTTTGACATATTTAGCATATTTCCACATTTAATTTTACTCTAAATTTAGTTGTATTTCATAACAAAATAAATGTTAATTAACGTGAACGTATTAGCGCATCGAACAAAATTGTATGTTTATAAAATATCTAATATAATTATATTAAAACTAAGTATACAATTATTAATAAAAAATTGCTGGTTGAGAAATTATATAACATTTTGAGAAGAGGGCTGCAAGTTTATATATTTATATTATACAATTATACATTGGCAAAATGTGCTCATAAGAGAAAAATATTTTAAGTACAATTTTAAATGTTGTAAATTATAATGTTGGGAAAATTAAATAAGTTAAATACCCAATAAACTATTGTTTTAAATTTGGTAATACTATTAGAAATAATATAATGAAATGCTCGTAAATCATGACAATAAAATTATTTTTAGGCTCAAGTGTAAATACTGAGTGAATAGCACAATCAAATATAATTTCCATTTGTATAATGTAATATGGATCTATAATATAATTAACGTAATTAACTCTTAACAAAAACATTCCTTAGTATTAAAATAGCTGTTATTTACAACGTATATTCTTTATATGTCGGTATTAAGGTTAAGTTTTCAACTCGAAGAATGGTCCCGTATCATTCAATTCGCTGTCTTGAAGCAGATATTCTTTACACACATACAAGAGAGATCCATTAACATGATTAAATCTCGTTCCTGCCTCCAGAGCGCACCATTGTTCCTACGCCACAACAATGCATTCTGTGGGGAGAATACGTGAACTACGTGGAGAAAGGCATCCCACGTCAACTAGACCCAGCTGAATCACGAACAAACGATAATTACGTTCTCTCTTAATATTAGTGTTTACTTAATATCAAGCGTTGGCTAAATTATGTTAGGATTAAGTTGATATTTAATTAGTAGAAGGCTTTTATTAAGGTAAATAGATTAATGTTAAACAAAACTTTAGTATGAATCGTATTATAAGTACAAATAAAACAACATAATATTTAGTTTGTTAGTCATAAAGATCTCTTTATTTTTGCCATTGACTTTAAATATTTAGCATATAATTATAATTACTTTTTAAACCATGAGTGGACTGACTAAATATGTGTTTGTATGCAAAAGAAAATTTAAAAAATCTAGATACTAAACAGTAAGGTAAATTATATAAATCATTAAGGACTATAACTAATGACTATAATAAATTCCTTGATAAAAAACAATTCAAATACCTACTAATTTTTTTTAAGAAACACAGCTCTATAGATATTTTCATTGTTAGAAAACATTAGGTTCGAATTGTAGAAATATGCGATTTTTGAAATGGCTAAAATAGTGGGTTTTATTTATTGCTCTATTTAAATTAGATTTCAAGTCAAATATTTCTCGCAAACCTCTGTAATTCGATTGATGAATTAAATAAACATGATTATTCCAAGCTTTTAAGTTAATGCCCGTTTTTTTCAACTTTGAAAATGTAATCTATTTGCTTTCGCTTTGATTTGCACTAGAGAATAAACTCTTTTTTTATACATTTACGTCTTTTTGAACTAATTATTCAGTTCAGTATTAAATATCTTGTTTACACTTTCTAAATAGAATGAACAACCTTCAGCCCAAAAGTTAAAATCTACTTTTCTTTAGCACCGCGTCTTACTATCCATTAGGACTAAACGCTCAAGTACTAATTACGCTACTCGCTTACGAGATTGGAGCGTTTATACTTAGATAAAATGTACTCGCATTTTCGTGGAGGGAGAGGGCAAAACCACCCTCGGTACACCTGACCGAGATTTGAACCTCGATGTCCTCGTCATCGTCAATTTAGATTACTGCGATAGTAGCGTGTTAGACCACACGGCTACCAAATTGGATTTTAAATATATAAATGGCTCTTATACTTCTTTTTTGAGCCGCATTTAACAATCAGAATTTAATCATCCTAATGAGAAATACATGAGGATTGTAGGATTCAGGGAAAATGCCCCAGCGTTTGCATGGAATGATAAAGAGAAACTATTTAGGAAAAAATCCTCATTGCACCAGGGAAGGAATTCGTCATCGGCAAAAAGACTATACGAGCCATAGAGACGGCCAGTTATTTTAATTGTACTCTAACGCAGACCATAAATGTTTTTGATATTAGGTTCTAATAGAAAGAAATTTTAATAAAATACAAACCTATTTTATTAGATCAATATAAATATTATTTTACTCTATTATTAAGCTAGTGTTATTTCTTGGGTATTGATACTATCTATCAAAAACTAAAAGTGGAGATCATATGATTTGAAGAATGAATATATAAAAGTAGTTTTTGTTGCTCTTGTATCCGTCTGGTGTTGGCCTTCCTTCCATAATTCTAATATATAAACACTATCCTCCTTATTCCAACGAGTGAACTAATTAATGTTTTTTAGTTACTATTCTAGAATAATATAACCTGATTCGGTGGTTAAATGATCTAGGTATGTGTTCACAGAACTTTTTGTCAGTAGCGTACCCTTTTCAGAGCCATGCCCTAACCCACGTGACCCTTACATAACCTATTTAAAAATAGAAGACTATCAGACATCTTGTTTAGTATTTACTGTCAATCGAAATTTTACTAATGCTTTATTGTTAAGTCGCAATCGG
The DNA here is from genome assembly GCA_901482245.1 of Timema douglasi. Lineage (NCBI taxonomy): Eukaryota > Metazoa > Arthropoda > Insecta > Phasmatodea > Timematidae > Timema > Timema douglasi. The sequence continues at coordinate 5,836 of CABEEJ010000625.1, forward strand.
CTTTTGTGGGTTTATAATAATTACTTTTATTAAAAAAAAGAAGCTTTGGTTGTCGTATATTCTAAAGCGTCACTCTAGAAAAAAGAACTGGACTGATAGAGAGATTGGGGTTCGAATCCTGATTGAGTGCACTGAAGGTATTTTTTCCTTGAGTGTTTTCCACATTACCTCCATGAAAATGTGAGTAAACTTCCTCTAAAATTCATCCTTCCTCAACACTAACACGTTATAGCAATTAGTACATCCTACGTATAATAGTGAAAGGTGGTGCTTAATTTTTTTTAAATATAAATTATAATACTTGGTAATACGTCATGTAGCCTTTGAATTTATTAGAGTACCCCTTAGTGTACGCGGACCACAGATTGAGAAAAACTGGTCTAAGGCTTCACTCTCACAATAAACTTGTGGATTGCCGATGATTGAGAGATCGAGTTTCCAATACCTGTCGGAGATACCGAGGGTGGCTTTCCTAAACTATTTTTTCCCTTTTCCCTCCATGAAAATTTAGGTACACTCCTCTTAATCTAACTTATCTAATCATTTTCACACTAGCTTAATTAATTTATATGCGTATTCTACTTTTTGATTTGATTTTTATCTCAGTTATTTAACGTGCTCTCTCTGAACCGACTGATTATTTCAACACACGAGAATTTCTATGAGCTAGAGCAAAAGTTTTTACCAATTTTTCTAGGGTTATTCTACACGCGGCAATCGACATAGGACCGACGGCTTTATTTCCCCTGCGAGCAAATAATAGGAACGGGTACAAAGAAAAGAATGTGAAAATCAACCAAAAAGAAATATAGAACATGAATATTTCATAAATATTGGTTATCTATAACCCCATTTGAGACTCCGATTCGAAACTATTGAGCTCGGATCGAGATTTTACTTTTCAGTGGATCTAGTTTATGTGTAATATATCTTATATATTCTTTTTATACATCTTTTGTTTCTCGCTTTTGCAAGACTGGCCATGGAGAATGAGGAGCATCACTTGGATTAATGACATCTTCAGCAGTCCCCAAGTCAGTCCACAAAGCAACGAGGAAACGATATCTGAATTTAGGTTAAGACAGAACCACTGAAACATATTTCTATGGTAAGATTCTGATGGTTAGTAAAATACAAACGTGTTTTTTTTTTTGCGGTCAACCGCGTTACTATTTTACTATTACTAAAGTAGCAGTGTATAGTAACACTAGGACATTGGTATGTTACATAAGAGAGTAATAATTAAAGCCCAAGTCAGCCAAGTTATTTACGAGTAGAACAGCCCACAATAGGTTTACACAATCATATGTTTTGTAAGTCAACTTTGCTTGTGTACATTTAGTTACATACCAGTAAATTAAAATGAGCTAAATACTAGTAAGCATGAAAGTTTTTAAACTCATAACGAGGACAGGATAGTCTTGTTTTTACGGAGAGCCTTTGGAGAGTGGGGAAATGTTTTTGATAGTTGACGGCAAGGACCATCGAGGTAGGGATTACGTAGTTATTGTTCAATACAAGATGGCGTAGTTCACCGATAAAGACGTATTCAAGGACTGTCTGCTTGACTATCTGACTGACTTGACTTGGGCTATAACCTTTGTAGTATTTTAGCAATTAACTGTTTTCATCGCATCATGTAATTTAGTATTTAATAAATCCATCAACACATCGAGTTTGACTATTTTAAACGTTCTTGCCCAGCAACTCCCACCATTTGATAGGCTATCCTGATAGATTGATATCAAGATAAAAGGTAGGGGAGTAGCGGGGGGGCAGCATCATGAGTGTTATTTTATAGGTATTGGCAAAAGCTATAGCTGTAGATAACATGAGTTGACGGCTTGAAAGTGGATCTTGTAACTTTTCTTTTTGTATAAATAATGTACTGAATAGTGTGTTTATGTTCTGTCGTCAACGAACTATAGAATTCATTTTTATAATTTTAAAAATATAAATAATTTGAGGGTAATTTACATCTAACTGATTTTTGAATTATTGAATATTTGTGTAAAATGCTGTTAACATTTCTATATTTATTGAGTGTTTATTGTGAATAATAGAAGATGATATTTTTTCTAATAATATATTTACTAAGATAAAACTTCCTCATATTTTCTACACCAGCTTTATTACGATGCGTAAAGCCTTGGCAAGGATTAAAATGCTAAATCATTATTATTTTAAAACTGACGCTGACATATTGATAAGTTATTATTATTTACTTATAAATAATTTCCATGATTACATCTCTGGATTCTTCGCTATATATCCTGAGATCTTGGGTTTGATCCTCGGGTGCTTCGATATTTTCGTTTAATCATTATGTCCGGAACGGGGTCAACTCAGCCTCGTGAGGACAAATGAGGAGCTACTAGAATGAAAAAGTAGCGGCTCAGGATTAGAAAACTGAGATAAACAACTGGAAGGCTCGTTGTTCCAACCACATGACACACTATATCCTTAAGAATTGTCACCATCTTCGCCAACAGATGGTGGCCACTCGGTCGGTATGGCTAGTTGGGGAAGGGGGGNGTGTTTGACGCCATGAATAAATAATTTCCACGATTTTTGGAACGTTTTAATCCTATTAGAGGAATACTGACCTTGGTAAGTAAAGCCTCTATAACTATAGACTCAGTGTAAGTGTTAGACCTTAAGTCCCAAAAATATCTTTATTCTTTCCTGTTTTAACTTTGGCTATCCATGAATTAAAGATGTTTGTCCAAAATATGGTGCCAAATATATATCATTATGAAGAGAACCTATATATATTAAGTGGTTTTCGCTCCATGTCTTAAAACTAACCAGATATTTGATTTTTTAGCACTACGTTTCAATACCAGCTTAGGTTTTACGCATATGTAATTAAATTATCTTAAGTGGCCCATTAGTCCCAGACGTCAATCTCGTGTACAACTTTCCTGCTGTAGACAGGGAAAAAGGGGTTTAAATCAGGGTTGGTTACACTGAGGGTGGTTTTGTTTTTAAACAGTTTCCCCCCCTCCATCCAATGTGGGTAAACTAGTTCTAAAATGCTTCCTTCCTCATCTCTTAATTTATATATGGGTATAAACGGAACAGGTAGTAAGACACGAAGATGAAAAAAACTACACTAAATGTGCTATAGCAGAGAAAGGCACAACTTAAAGGAAGTGTACCCACATTTGAGTGAAGAAAAAGTAGAAACTTATTTGGGATGAAACATCCTCATGCATCCGACCAGGATTCAAACCCCGATCTCTTCATGATTGATCGTCCACTCTATTGAAAACGTGACGCCTTAGACCGTTCGATCACCGAAGTGGGTTCTACTGTCGTTATATAAAACACGCCAATGAGATGCGGTCGGTCGGTCCAGAGAACGTCGCTATAAACATTCGTCTTGAGACGCAAGTAGCCGGTCCAGTGACTTTCTTTGCCTCCTCTACTCCTTGCGACATGGTTTGCCACTTCTCTTCCTTCCCCTTCCCCTCTCCATCGCTCTCAACACCCCTCCTTCTCATTTTCCATCCTTCATTCAGGTCACGTGATTGATATCGCAACTTGGTACCACTTTTAGCAACCTCAGAAGATAAAAGTTGGCTTTATCGAACTTCACTCCTTCTACAGCCATTCCTACCTTTAAAAGAACCAACATCTTTTCACATAAGAGGTAAACAGTAATGACCCAATGTGGTCATAAATTCGGTATGAAGTTGTAATAGTATTTATCCAATTTTTTATTATTTTCTCGCTATCTTACAGGTAGAGGAAGTATTGTGATAGTAAAAAAAAATTAGACTCAAGATTTTGATGAGTCTCAACGTTTCATGACCCCTCGATTCAGAAAAATTGGTTTTTCAATTCCCGTCTGTCTGTCTGTACCTCCAACTAGAGCCTAAACTATTTTACAAATCGGGCTAAAACTTGGTATATAGGGCCTTCGTAGGGTTGCCTCGAGATGTTCTCGGAATTGGAAATCTAACCCTGAAATTAAGGGTAGTTTACTGAAGGGCAAAAAGAGAAAAAAGCAGTTTTCTCAAAATCGGCTCTAACGATGATTTAATTTAATTTCTAAATATTTCAAATAGAATGTCACCTCTCAATATTTTTGGCAAAATGACTTTAAGGGCTCCCGTCTGATGCGTAAATTATCATTTTTATCATATCTCCAAAACTATTTGAGATATGAAATTACTTCTCATTACAAATATGTATATCTATTTATAATACAAATATTTTATCCGAAGCATAATTTTATAAAACCAATAACTTTCAAGCTATACCTAAATATTTATCTTTTTTAACTTTTCGAACACAAAAGGTAAAATAAGTATTGCTACCTTAAAAAAAATCTGACCTGAAATATTGATGGATGTCGACGTCTCATTACCAACCGAACCCTAAAAAGTGGTCTTTGCAATTCCGTCTGTCTGTGTTTCTGTTTAAACTTAAAATTAAGATTAGTATAATAAAGGCCGAAAAGAGAAAAAAAGATTTTATCAAAATCGGCTCTAACGATTTTGTTTAAAATTCGTATCTAGGCGTTGATTAAGATTATAAATAAACTGGATATTTTCATTTTCCCATGAAAATGATTTTAGGGTACTTTACAGAAGCTGAAATTTCCGTATCTTCGCAACTATTTGAGATACTAAATATCTTATCATTGCAAAATTGTATCACTATTAAAAATAAAGAACTTTTATATTAAATATATTTTTTATAAAACCAAAAATTTCTGAGATATCGGTAAATATAATACAATTTTGTGATCTTTAGCTGTAAAGAAATACAACTTAAGTCTTAACGCAATAATTCTACAATGCCATAGAGTAATTAAATATTAGTAAGTCTCTCAAAAAGTTTGTTGTTTTTCCTTAAACCTCTTAGGAGAAATGTTTTTACAACAATGATCTATCTCCATTTTGGACCCAATAGTCAATATTCACATTTTTTATTGGTCAAAATGTATAAATTAGGAATTTAATAGCAATGCGATGACATGAAGTTGGGCAACACCTAATAAAATGTTGAAAATGTTAACTGGAAGTCGAAATTTTAATACGAAGTGTTGACCCTTGTTGACTCGACATTGATCTTTTTTTTATCGGTCCAAACATACAAATAAGGACAATAATTAACAAAATTATAAAATTTAAAGCCGGGATTAAAAAATAAGTTTTACTTAAATATAGTACAATTTATGCTTGGGTTTGCTAGTATATATTATTTCGTTTCACATATATTACGAGTTTTGAGTAAATATGTCCATTTTTAAACAATAGAGCGAGAAAGTCCGTGCGGTGTGGTGTGGTGGTGTTTATGTGTCAAATAGTTTTCCTAAAACTTACCGATAAGGTTCAAAAGTTGAGTCTTCTCACACTGATTACATAAGTGTTGTAGCTACCCCTAAAATTCTTATAATTGATTCTTTTCCATGGAGGAGGCCCCAGGGGTTATCCATCACACCACATTCCCGGGGCTAAAGTTTTATATCTTTATAGATTTGATCAATGAAGCATGCCATATTTATGAGAACAACCCAAAACTTAAAAAAAAATCTGATAAGATAGAATCATTAATACAAATCATGCAACCTCCTATTTTGCATAATCTATATTTTTTAAGCACCGCGTCTTAATATCTTATCAAATTATATGTATATGTACTAATTACGCTAGTGAGTTATAGATTAGGAAGGTTGAATTGAGCAAGTGTACCCACATTTTCGTGAAGGGAGAGTGGAAAACCATTTGGGGAAAACTACCCCCAGTACACCCGAATGGGATTCGAACCCCGATATTCCTGTCATTAGCAGTCTAATATATTGCGAGAGTGACTCATTGAGCCATTTGGCCACCTAAGCGGAAAATCTTTTAATAGAATCAGAGCAACAAAACAACAAGCAACAGACCTATCAGGAAACACAAAATTACGCCTATCTTAGACAAACCTAGCACCTAGTGAATTAGAAACAGAATAAAAATTGATAATTTACTAAGTTTATCAGTAAGCTTGTGTGCATTAATTATTAATATAGGCCTTAGACTTAAACTTTTCTTTGAAGTTTCAAGCATCGCTTCAAATTTAAAAAGTAACCTTCGCACACATGTATGGGAAATGTATTTCAGTTGACACGTTAGCAATGAGTGTTCTACTTGGCAATAAGAACATTCACAGGTACAGTTAAATTCAAACAAGCTTTGCTTACCCTGGATGAATTCTACGACACGCTACTTATCAGAATTCTCCTAGAAATAAAATATTTAACCACACTTTAGAGAACTTCTTTTTTTTTTCAGTGCACCCATCCAGGATTTGAACCACGGTATATTAATGCTGAGCTAACTCCATTATTTGTCGTTAAAGAGTATATAAAATTTAATTTTTTTAAATTGTCTTAAAATCTCTTTTGAGCTAACCAAATTTTCACGTATGATCCGCAGAATGAGATAGAGCCCTACTTTAAAGTTACAGTATGATTTGGTATGAAAGGAACTTTTAGAAAATACAACCACAAATGTTTCCTTCAATAGTGATCATATTTTGTTGTAATATTGGTATGTTGTAATATATATTGATTTATATATTAAAAATGACATTTACAGTTTCATGAATTATATTTAAATGTATGAAAAATGATTTTAATAACTTTTGAAGCTGTCAAAAAGTTTCATACTGTCTAAATCGAACTGTATTTAAACATTTTACGCCTTTTTATGAACGTAAGGATGATGTAGATTATACTCTTAATAAAATAATTTTATACTCAGTACTGCAATTATTATATTTCGTACCGATATACTTTTCGGAAAATAAATAATAATAATAATAATAATAATGCTTCCAAATAAATAGAAAAATATAAGTTTCCATTTTGGGTTTTCAAGAAACTCAATTTTCAGGTTATGGGTTTGATTTAATTTTGGTTGATCCATACGTCCTTTCCTATCGATTTTCAACTAGCCTCAGTTTGATGGCCGTGGTTAAAGAAGAAATGATAGGAGGTACTTTCTCATACCGAAAGGTAAGTTTTCAAGGAAAATTTCTTAAAGTATTAGTTTAAGATTTACTGGTAAATTGTAAGTTTATGATTTATAACACAATATTATTATTATTATTAGCACCCCGTCTTACTAGCCGTTCGGGTTATACGCACTTACGCTAATGTGTAATGGTAGGGTGATTGTGAGATAAAATGAAGGACCTACAGTTTAACGTGGAATACGAACCACGGTGGAGGCCTGGCATTCCTCACATTCACAAGTTGTGATTAATACACGTCTTGTCAGAGGTGAAGAAAGGGTTTGGAAATCAGATAATATAACACAATAAAACTGAAAATAAATTACATCTTTATATTGTTTCAAAATAAAGATACTAATTTAAGGATATACTTCTGGGGGGGGGGGGAGAACTTTTTTTTCCTATTGTGGCCAATTAATTACTAGATAAGCCTAGTCATTGATTTCTACGCTCTTTAAAGGAAATATGAATAAGGTTAAATCAAAAAGGAAATATACCTTCATTTACGGTGGTGGGGTTGGGGAAGAGATTAAAACAATTTATAAATAACTTTCTTAGTACACTCAATTATTGTTCGGACCCCAGTTGACCTGTC
>CABEEJ010000625.1:21677-33027 GCA_901482245.1 Timema douglasi
CCGAACGGGTAGTAAGACGCGGTGCTAATAATAATAATAATAATAATAATAATAATAATAATAATAATAATATTATTATGAGCACCGTGTTTTACTACCCGTTTGGTTTATACGAACTTACGCTAATGTGTAATGGTAGGGTGATTGTGAGATGAAATGGAGGACCCACAGTTTAACGTGGGATCCGAACCATGGTGGAGGCCTGGCATTCCCCACATTCACAAGTTGTCTTGTCAGAGGTGAAGGAAGGGTTTGGTAATCAGATAAATCTTTGCCGGGACCGAGGATTGAACCCCGGCCGCCAGCATAGAAGTTTGACACCTTGCCGCTAGACCACCAGGTCACTTTAAACAACAATTATTTATACACATATATTTTTCAATTGTTTGTTTAGTTTTATGGGAACATCCCGTTTTTGAACATCCTGTGCTTTCTCTAGTTGTCTTAAGCGTGCATTGAGAAGTGAAGAGCTATATCCGATTATGCTGCTAGAAAACCTGCCGTGAACCAAGGATTACACGACGTTATAGTAGCTTATAAAACTGTTTTTCAATAAAATGTCTCCCCTACAACAAGAAGAAAACAAGTTGATGCCAAAAAAGCCCTAGGCGGTATCAACCAGGAAAGGGGCAAAGTTGAGCTCGTGGGATTTGTTATTTAAAAAAAAATGTTTGGACTATTTAACGTGTATTTTATTATTAGATCAGCATAATGTGATTAAAAAAACTAACTTAAATCTAGAAAATACGCAACAACCGGTTCCCCTTTCGTTAGTTTATTTATTTATTTGAGGTATTTAACTTTCACTTTCTTAACCGACGATTATATCAGTACACGAAAATTTCAATGAGTGACAGTGAAGGGGCCTACACATTTTGTCAGGAAAGGAATTTACACTTACTTTCCAGGGTTCTTTTCCACGACACAATTAACATGGAACCGAGGGCTTTGCTTTACGTTCGAAGGAAGTTGTGACAATAAAAAATATAGCTCGAGAAGAATTCATTGACCCCGGCTGTGTTAGAATCCACGAACATCGGTTCCTCAGGCAAACACTTTACCCCAAGACCACCGAGGTTGACTCGCTCAAAAGTACATTGCCGCACCTACAATAGATGGTACACCCCTGCCTTGTGTGTTTCTATCCAGTTCACCTCATCGCACCTTTTAATTATCTTGAGCTAGCTCTCTATCCAGTCCACTTCATTACATCCTATACCTATCTTGATCTATTTCTATCCAGTCTACCTTATTAACCCTATAAGTATATTGAACTAGTTCTGTCTAATAAACAGTCTAATAGTTATATAACCTTGGAACTATTTTTATTTCTATTTTCACATTTGAATTTAATTAAAATCTATTTATTTTTCTTTGATCTATAGCAAATATTTAAATTTTCTTTGGCTTTACTTCTAAGTTCGAAGAGTATTAAAAATATATACATGGAGATATTGAAATGATATCTTCGTATTCTTATTTAAGTGTACGTTTTTCAAGGAATTATACCTTTTTTTTAAAAAAAAAAAATAAATAAAGTAAACTCAACATTTATTGAATCTATTTGATGGTAATCACGAAATTTGAACATAAATTTTTCCCTTCGTTTGAAAAAAAAAAAAATCAGTTCAAATTCCATTATGTTCACGATACATATTTAAGATCTTTCGGTAGTGTTCTATTTTTTTAACCGTGTGTCTCACTATTAGTTTAGGTTTTACACCTCAATGAGGGTAGGGATAATATACCCACATTTGCATGGAAGGAGAGGGGGAGACAATTTTAGGAAAATTAACTTTGATAGAGCCGACCGCGATTTTAACCCCAATCTTCCCATCATCGGTGGGCCAGTCTATCCCGAGAGTGACGCCCAGACCATTTGACCACTGAAGTGGGTAGTGGTTTTTTTTACATGTTTAAAATAAAAGTATCTACATGTACCGTAGGAATATTTTATATTTTGTTCCCCCGAACGGATATTAAGACGTGGTTCTAATAGTAATAATAATAATAATAATAATAATTATTATTATTATTTACTTACACTGGACCTAAAGATATGTTTCTACTAAATTTAAAAAAAACACCTTTATTCGCATTCTCTTTTACCTCATATTAACAGCAAGTCTTCAAACCAAATCTGCACATTTACAGTTAAAATCCAAACCACTACTCGTAAGTGCGTTAAGACTATCCCATCTTGTTTTATTTTTCTAGGTAGGTGAGAACAAATCCCTCCCCTATGACTCTAAGCACACAAGTGATTTCTATTCCATTAGAAGGACTTTCATTTGGATAAGTGGTCCAAATCCTGGCAAGGTTCTCAATTGTTTTTTGTTTTCTTAGAACCTGTCTGTGGAAGCACTTAACGCTAGTGTCCCAACTACCCCTTTCTTTTATTTCACCTTTCGTTTCCAAAGACTATTGGAAGGGTACAGTTTCATCATCACTTTTAACTGTTTGTTGAGTTTAACTGTGGAGTTAACAGGTTTCCTTTTAATGGTTCATGGGGATTAACAATAAAAATAAATGTATTCGAATTATAAATGTGACGCTTAAATATTATGGCATTCGAGATTCGTAAGAATATAGAAATACATTATTATTATTATTATTATTATTACTATCAGCACCGCGTCTTACTACCCGTTCGGGTTATACGCACTTAACGCAAATGTGTAATGGTAGGGTGATTGTGAGATGAAATGGAGGATCTACAATTTAACGTGGAATCCGAACCACGGTGGAGGCCTGGCATTCCCCACATTCACAAGATGTCTTGTCAGAGGTGAAGGAAGGTTTGGTAATCAGATAAATCTTTGCCGGGACCGAGGATTGAACCCCGGCCGCCAGCATAGAGGTCTAACACCTTACCCCTAGACCGCAAGGTCACCTTATAGAAATAAGAAAGGTATATTGAATATAATTATGAAAATCCTGACTTCAAATAACAATTTTAGGCAATTGACAAAATAAACTATATAGTCTTATGTAGTTGGGAGGGTAAAAAACGGACAAATTTTAATTAATTTGTTTAAAAGTGTTCCATTTGTTCTATTTGACGTAATAGACATGACATAACAAACAAAATATAATTTGTCAGTGGAACCAAGCCTTAAAAGGACTTTTAGAAAAATTATTGCAATCGTGAAAATTTTCGGCCTCAAGAATATGATGAATCCTTACGTTTTAACGGTTTGATGTATTTTGTTGAAACTTTATAATCAGATATTATATCAGATACTTTTTTTTCGATTCACCCAATTTTTTAAATGGTTCTAGCAATTTATTTTAAAATTGATATTTAAAGGGCGTTTTACTTGACAAAAACAGTGTTTTCTATATTGTGGATAAAAATTAGTTAAGGGGTAGTTTTCTAATGAGTGATTTCCAAAAATTCGAAATATTTTGAAAATTGCTTTAAAGATTTTGTTTAAAAAGTATATTTAGGGAATGTTTGATATGACAAACAAAACTGTTCCTATACATGTTTTTAGGGGGGACATTGGTTTAATGACACTCGCAGTAGACTAGACTTCCTCTGATGTGGAAATTTAGGTTTGAATCCTGGTTGGGTGTACTGAGGGTAGATTTTCAAAAATTGTATTTCAATTTCCCCCTACAAAAATGTGTTTAAACTTCTTTGACATCTAACCCTTCACAATCCCTAAAACTATTAACTTAATCAGTATATAATTGTATAACCTGTGCGGGTAGTAAGACTCGGTTATAAAAAAACAACTAAAATTTTACATTTTTAAAGATTCGTGGATTATTCGACCCGTCTATAATAAATTGGAATACATATCTGGTGTTTTATAAATTTAATGTATAGGTCTAAATATTTTAAGTTCTACTGGGTGCCCGGTAAATATTTATGTAACGGATTATGTCAGTGAATATATATATATATATATATTTAAAATAAAAAGTAAATTTTTCATCTAACATTTTGTATATATATATATGAGTGCCTCATCTAAGTTTGCTCTATCCATATTTTCATTGGACAACTCAAAGATTTTCTACCTTTAGGATGAAAGCTGGGAACTGTATTTGGGACTTCTTTCTTTTAGCACCGCATCCTACTACTCTTTAGGATTATACCTTTTATTTACTAATTACACTTACGTGTTAGGGATTAGGAAGGTTGGATTTAGAGGAGGTGTAATCACTTTTGCGTGAATGGAGAGCGAAATTTTTTTTTAGAATAAACCCCCCTTCATTACACCCAAACGGAATCAAGTCCCGATCTCCCCGTCTTAAGCAGTCTAGTTTATTACAAGAATAGCGCCTCAGACCATGTGGCTACCAAAGTGGGAGGGGTAGAGGGGGTGGGATTTTATTCATACTAATCCTATTCGTAATTTCATATATTTGTATGAAAAAACACAAGTATGATAAAGCCCCCGATTTAAGCTATGGAGTAAAATGTATTAAAAACATTTGTTGATCTATTTAAACTTTAGGAAATCATGTTCTCACTAATGGTAGATCTCAATAAAACATATTTCTTATTTTAAAAATACAAAAAAATCACATTTAAAAACTTTGATTGCCATTTTAGACAGATTAAAAAAATTATATATATATATATATATATATTAATGATTATTATTTCTTTGATAGAACTAAACTTTTTGTATCTAAAATAAAAAATAATTTAAAGCAAACAAAAAATCCAAAATTGAAATGACATTTTATATTTCCTCCTTGTTTTTCAATGGGTTGAAACATAAAAATGTATGCAAAACGGGTTCCTATTGTACTTTTTTTTGTAGGGTGAGAGAGAAGTAATAGGGTTCGGGAGGGGCGGTAAAGGGGAGGGGAGGCAGATAATGGCTGGAGCACTTTGCGAGATGAAATCAGCTCTCCCTCCGTACCTCCCATCTTCTACTACCAACTCCACTATACAACCCCCCAAAAAACCCATGACTCTTGACTGAAGAGAGTACGCTGGGTGGTGATGCGACTGACTTCACTTTAATTGCATTTCACATCCCATTTTGATTCAAAGGCAATGAAAAGATTGGAGCGTCAGCTCTTTAAACGGTTTGGTTGTTGACAACTACATCCAGCTGTACTAAAACTAATCAAGTATAAGGTACCTGTCTAATTAAACAACATGCTTTATTCTAACATACAATTTTAACTATATTCCAAAAAGTAGAATTGGGTATACAGTCTATCACAGCCTGCTAAAAAAAAAAAATATTAAAAATATTTAATTAACGAATTTGTCTGACTGATTAACACTTAAAATTATGCCTTCATTTGTGCCTGAGAACTAGGCCTCCTACATAATTTGTAGTTTTGTAGTGGTAAGATAAGCCAGTACTAATGTAGCTTTGTCCAGGATAAGTCCGAATGTACTAATTCTACATTCTTTCCGTGGAGACTCTTTCCATGTCCTGAAGAGATGAGATGATGGCGATAGTGAGTATGAGGGTGTGGAACTAGTGGAAACACCCAAACCTAACTTAACCTAACAAAAAAATCTGGGTTATCGTTGGTATTATTCCCCTTTAGGGAAATATACCCAAGGTACCAGCTGGGAATCGAGCCCGGGACCTCTAGACTCGTAGCCAGGTGTACTGATTAATATACATATATATACACATATATATACATATATATATACATATATATATATACATATATATACATATATATATATACATATATATACATATACATATATACATATATATACATACATATATATACACATATATATACATATATATATACACATATATATACACATATATATACACATATATATACACATATATATACACATATATATACACATATATATACATATAATATACATATATATACATATATACACATATATATATACATATATATACATATTTATATATATATCACAAACCACTTAAAATTTAAGTCAAACACATCAAGTGCACATGATTTTATTTAGTTTGGACATGACGTATAAACTAACTTAGTCTAGAATAGACATAACACTCAACCATTGGCCCATAATTGATCACTATGGATGGAGAAACCTATATTTAAATAATTATAATCTTTACGATCATGCAAGGAATTGAACCCAGGACATTTAGATCAATAGTTACACGATACTAACTTAGCTAAGATATAAAAATTAAGGTGGAAGTGTAGAAAACACTAAGTAAAGGCAGTATCTTAGCTAGCTTTTAGATGACATTTTTAAAAAATAATAAATTTATTGCTCCAGTAGATACATGGTTTAATTTTATTCACTTGGTGATATCAACAGTTGTTGAATATCTGTTATGAGTATAGCGGAATGTTATGATAAACTTTTTTAAATTAAGAGAAAAAGTTGTCATTAAATTCCAAGACAATCTTGACAGATATTCAACAATTGTTGATATCACCACGTGAGTAAAACTAAACCATGTTTCTACTGGATAAATATTTTATTTCTTTTGGCAAAAATAAATAAAAAACATTTTTCTATAAGAACTTCAAAACAATGATCTTTAATTGCATTCACTACACTCCCACCTTAAAGAGAAAGATTAGCATTAACCCCCTAAACCACCTGACATGGAAATAAGTTTGTATCCACTGAAACCTGTCATATAACTTATTTTTAACATGTCACAAGCAATCAAAATGATGTCAACATGATAATGAGGGGAAAGGAGGGTAAAATCTACCCTCCTCTTCTAGCACTCATCAACGTACACAAACTTAAAAACATGACCAGACTGTGTCCAAATACACTTAGTAACTTTTAGTTTCTAAAAATGGGATTTTTTTTCTATCCCTCTCATTTTTTAAATGTGGAGAAGCTATACTTATTTTTTCTTAATGTAGTACACGAAAATGTTGGACACGTCAAGGATTTTTAATTTAAAAATACGATTAATTTAAGTTATAAACAGCTATAGAAAAGAAAGAATAACACTTTGGTACAACTATTCTCTAACCTCAGATTTAACCCGGTGTGTTTGTAATATTGTAACGAATTAATTTAATACTGTTGTTTTAACTCTAATATTTATTTTAGTAGGTGTTTTCCGTAGAAGTTATTTTCTTTAGTCTTTTGGAAGGAGGCAAGGGGATGGTAAGCCCCTGAAAATATACACGCGAAACAATTTTATTAAACCTACAAAATTTCTCCGTATTATTTATTTGTGAATGACCCGCCTCAGTGGCGTAGTTGGCTAACGCGCTTGTCGTGTTGAGCTCGACTGCTGAGGACGGGGAGATCGAGGTTCAAATCTCGGTCGGGTGAACTGGGGTGGTTTTTCCTAAATGGTTTTCCACTCTCCCTACACGCGAATGCGGGCTCACTTCCTCTAATTCAACCTTCCCAATTCCTAAGCCATTAGAGTAATTAGTACTTAAAGCGTATAGCTCGAACGGGTAGTAAGACGCGGTGCTAAGTAATATATAACCTTAGTTAACCCTGTGTGGTTGTAACATTGTAACGAATTAATTGAATGCGGTTGTTTTTACTCGAATAGTTATTTTAGTGGCTGTTTGACGTAGAAGATATTTTCTTTAGTCTTTTGGAAGAAGACAAGGGGATGGCAAGCCCCTGAAAATATACACGCGAAACCATTTTATTAAACCTACAAAATTTCTCCGGATTATTTATTTGTGAATGAATCGTAGATATTTGGAAGTTTGATTAATAGGTCCCGGCACAGATTTATCTGATTACCAAACCCTTCCTTCACCTCTGACAATACATCTTGTGAATGTAAGGAATGCCAGGCCTCCACCGTGGTTCGAGTAAGTGCGTATAACCCGAACGGGTAGTAAGACGCGGTGCTAATAATAATAATAATAATAATAATAATAATAATAATAATAAATAGGAGCATTGATCTTTAAAGAAAGCTGCAATTTTTTTTTATCCCAGTGTTTTACTACTTGTTCAGGTTATATATGTTAATTACTTTAATTGGTTAGGGCTGAGAAAGGAATCTTATAAGTAATATACCCGCATTTGCTTAGAAGGAGAGTGTGAAACCACTTAGGTCAGTAGAATTGACCAGGATTGAGATCTCCCCGTCATCAGCAGGTCAGTCTAACAAGAGAGCGATGCCATAAACAATATGGCCATTGATTTTGGTCTTGAGTATCTAATTATAATATAATATTAGTCTTTAATTATAATACCTACTAATAACATAATTTCACTGAACAATAACGTAATTAATGTCACGAGTCACATATTTATAGTGAGTGTCGATGTTACAATAGTGAGAAAGATGGATACAATTTATGAATAAAGCCTCAGAGTTGTCAACCACGTTCAATCCCCTTTATATTAAACAATATTTCTAAAAGCCTACTAATCAATAACTATACCATTATTTCCAATAAAACGTTATTCAAATCTGCTAGAAAACCAAAACTGACGCATTGTTTAAGCATTTCCTTAACTCAACTCACAAAATCTTTTTATAAAACCATATTTTGGCATTAATTTTGTTTTAAAAAAAATTTCTTTAGCTCTTCTTAATATAATAATTTTACCTTCTCTCCCAAAGCAAATCTTTCAACCGAAATTCATTCCCCTCTGAAGAAGAAAATGAAATCACATAACGAACGAGAATATTTTATTAAGATGGAAAGGAGAACAAAATAAAAATGTAGTAATGGAATTTAAAACTGTGTAATAAAATAAAACTTCAGAACTTAAAGTAGTCATTGTATGTATTTCCAATAATTTTTTTTTTTATGGAGACAGGCAAATTCATTTTGAAAGTAGAAATTTGAACATCTTTCCTATCTATAAAAGGAGAAACTTTTAAGGTTTTAAGAGCATTTGCATGATAACCATATTTTTACTCTTCCTGAATCTCTAAAGTTTTAATAACACATTAACTTAGTTTTTCAATTAATTTTCAAGTATTTTTTATAGATGTGATTCAATATATGATTTTCTCATAAGTTTTTACAAATCTAAACTGAATTATATATCTTAAAAACATAAAAAAATTATTTTCTCATTAATTTAAATGTATTAAAACTTAGATAAATATGATTGTAATATTTGTATTTGACTTGATTAGATTACGTACGCGGACTAGACATCACTATCATCTAGTATTGTTTGCCGGTCATTGGAGCGTGGGCGTTTGAACTGAGGGTGTTTTATCCCGTATGGTTTTCCACTCTCCCTTCAAGAAAATGCAGGAACATACCCTATAGGCTCGACCCTACTCACTTTACTCCATAATGTTGGTTAATTTCAAATATACCACACGAAAATTATGAAGTCATGCAATGAATAAGAATAGAATTGAACTCTACTTTATGTTTTGATGGTCAAACTTATGTCAATTATTTTACAGATTAAGCTCTAGGCTTATATTAATATTGTTTTTGTATATTTGAATTTTGTTTTCAAATGTGTATCGACTTTATATATCTTTTGGCCGCGAATAATTGCTTGACCACCTTAGGAATAGCCTGTAATGGATCATTTCGGCTCTAAAATACAATTTTAAATATTTATTTACTTTGCACGTTATTTATAATCATTATTATTATTATTATTAGCACCGCGTCTTACTACCCATTCGGGTTATACGCACTTACGCTAATGTGTAATGGTAAGGTGATTGCGAGATGAAATGGAGGACCTACAATTTAACGTGGAATCCGAACCACGGTGGAGACCTGGCATTCCTCACATTCACAAGAGGTCTTGTCAGAGGTGAAGGAAGGGTTTGGTAATCAAATAAATCTTTGCCGGGACCGAGGATTGAACCCCGGCCGCCAGCACTATTTATAATCAAATAAGTAGAAATAACTACACATACATATTTGAAATAATGTTAACTTTCTTCTCAGAGTAATAACAACTGTTTTAATATCTGTCGAGGGTCTCTTGGAATTTAACGACAACATTTTATCTTCATTTAAAATATTTATCACATGCTACGCTCATGACAATAGCCATGCAGATATGCAACTAATGGTCATAATTTGTCATTATACTCAGGAAAATGTTTGCTGACCATTTATATATACAAAAGCTTTTTTTTTTAAATTTATATATATAAAAATTCGCAAACTTCTTCCTGGACCCAGTTTTAAAAATGTTTAAAACTAGCTGCAAATCTACACGTCGGAACGAAGAGAGAAAGAATTCAACGGTCCAAATCGGTTAATAAATGTAGAAGTTGTGTTGAGTTGAGGTTTAATAAGATAGAGGTTTTCACGGGGTTGATTTGTGAAGTCTAATATTACCCATTAGAAAGAGAAATTAAAGACCATATAATTTATTTTTATTATTATAAATATTTGAGGTAGTTAGCTTGCACTTTCAGAACGGACTGATCATAACAGAACACGATTTATATACCAACTTAAATCTAGAACAACCACAACACCCTCTCCTCCAAGTCATCCACTGCTAGCTGTGCAAGGGGGGGAGGACCCCAATTTCAACACAATGATACATTTTTTGGCCACTCAGAGAATTAAACCCAGTTCCCTTATATCAATAGGCAGACACACTACAAAATTAAAAATTGTCTGTGGTCTACAAAATATAATAAATCGTTAAATGAAGTATTTCAAGTTTTTTAAATTAAAAATAATTGATTAGTATTCAAATTTATTGACGTTAATATAAATTTGGGATAAACTTATTTTTTATAGTGATATTTGGATGACTGTATGGAATGGATTGAATTAACAGTGACCATAGATCGACTTATTTTTTTACTCCTTTGTGTGTTTTCGAGTTGACAAGCATGAACTATATATTTCCCAACAATAAACACACACCTCACACGATTGATCGGTCAAAGATCTTCAATTGGCCAAGCTGATGGCCTGGTTAATAGTCACGTTCCATCAAGTCAGCATAAACCAGACTCGGTGGTCGGTTTTACCTGATTCCTCCACGGATTAACACACACACTGGTCACGTTAATGACGTCGCCAACTTGGAGATATCGAAGTTTTATTTTCGAAGCTGGTTGCATCTTAATTTGACGCACCTGAGCGATCCAAGCGCTATCACTCTTAGACGCCAATGGACGGAATAGAAAGAGATGGAAGAAATTGAGCGGTTCGCCCTGCGAGGCATCTTGTTTATATACTGATAACACTTCCCCTCTTCCTATGACGAGTTTACACAGGCACGGTACTATCAGCGTATTGAAAACATTGAATTTCTTTTAAAAGTTAGCTGTATCTAGTTTTCTATTCTAGATACATATTATTCTACCACGGACTTTTTAATCTATATCCTACCCAACTCGGTGGCGTAGTCGGCTAACGCGCTAGTCGTATTTAGCTCGACTGCTGAGGACGGGGAGATCGAGATTAGAATATCAGTCGGGTGAACTGGGGGGGG